>CAHIKZ030001278.1:285000-297500 GCA_903632075.3 Acanthosepion pharaonis
TTGCCTTTATGCTCGAGGAGAATACATTGGGGCTATTATTATTATTATTATTATTATTATTGTTATTTATTTACTTATTTATTTATTTAGGTATTTATTGTCGCTAAGATCATTTGAGCCATCAGTCGATCAACACGTCGTCCATTTTTCCCATGGGCCTTCAGGATCACTCAGAGTATTTCCCGCGCGATTGCAACTAGCAGACGATACAAAAACGACGTCCGGGATCAACAAGTCTGTTTCATTTTGCCACGGCATGGAGACATATGCCATTAATCATAGTTAATATCATATTTAGCTTCGATTCCAGTGGCCAGTCACTCCTATCTCTCTTTGCCGCTCTCTCCCTTTCTCTCTCCCACTCTCTCTCTCTCTCACTTTCGTTCTTTCTTTCTTTCAGTTTTTGCTCGTCTCATCTATTTTCTTTTCTTCTGTTATATTTGTTCTTTTCTTTCTTTCATTCTTTCTTTCTTTCTTTCTTTCTTTCTTTCTTTCTTTCTTTGACTTTCTGTTCGTCTCTTTCTCTTTTCTTTTTATTTGTTATATTTCTAATTTCTCTTTCTTTCTTTCTTTCTTTCTTTCTTTGACTTTCTGTTCACCTCTTTCTCTTTTCTTTTTTTTGTTATATTTCTAATTTTTCTTTCTTTCTTTCTTTCTTTCTTTCTTTCTTTATTTCTTTCTTTCTTTCTTTCTTTTCTTTGACTTTTCTGTTCGTCTCTTTCTCTTTTCTTTTTTTTGGTATATTTCTAATTTTTCTTTCTTTCTTTCTTTCTTTCTTTCTTTCTTTCTTTCTTTCTTTCTTTCTTTGACTTTCTGTTCGCCTCTTTCTCTTTTCTTTTTTTGTTATATTTCTAATTTTTCTTTCTTTCTTTCTTTCTTTCTTTCTTTCTTTATTTCTTTCTTTCTTTCTTTCTTTCTTTGACTTTCTGTTCGTCTCTTTCTCTTTTCTTTTTTTTGTTATATTTCTAATTTTTCTTTCTTTCTTTCTTTCTTTCTTTCTTTCTTTGACTTTCTGTTCGTCTCTTTCTCTTTTCTTTTTTTGTTATATTTCTAATTTTTCTTTCTTTCTTTCTTTCTTTCTTTCTTTCTTTCTTTCTTTCTTTGACTTTCTGTTCACCTCTTTCTCTTTTCTTTTTTTTGTTATATTTCTAATTTTTCTTTCTTTCTTTCTTTCTTTCTTTCTTTCTTTCTTTCTTTCTTTCTTTGTTTCCGTGATGGGTCTGAGGCCGTCGCCAACAAATTCGGGAGTTCTTTTCTTATCAGAACGATCAGAGTTTTCCGAGCGGTCATACCTTCTTAATAATCATTAGATATGATATATATTTTTTTTTACTTTGTTTCTTACCTCTGATTTTTTTTTTCCATTTCACTATTTCTTTCTTTTTCTCTTCCTCTCTTTCTTTCTTTTACTTTTTGTTAATCTGTTCTTCTTTGCTTTTTCTGTTATGCTTCTGATTCTTTCTTTCCTTCCTTCCTTCTTTCTTTCCTTCCTTCCTTATTTCTGTCTTTCTTTTTGATTTTTTCTTTCCCTCATTGTATCTCATTTAACTTTTTCTCTTCTCCTCACTCTTTATATCTTACCCCAAATTTTCTTTCTTTCTCTCCTTTACTTAGTTTTGTAAATTGGCATTTATTTTTTTATTTCACATTGCATATTAACTTGTATCCGTTTTCGCAGATTTTACAAGTACACAAAATAGTATATTTTCCACCCTCAAGTAATAAAAAAGCATTTCAAAATTATGTCTATTTTTAGTCAAATGCTTAACTTCTGTCTGGGATTATTTTCTCTCACGAGTTTATATTTACATATTCCGCATTTTATGGGATAAAGTGCATTGACAAAGCTTAGATAACTGCCTGTAAACTAAAACGTAATGGAGGTCAAGGGTACTCGCTGGGGTGGGGAGTACAAACATGTATTTTGCCATCCTAGCGTATCAATAAGTCCCTGAAGCATATTACCTTTGTTGAATTATTTTGTGAAGCCCTAAATTTATATTCCCATATAAAAAGAATTACTGGTTATTATGTGACGCGTTTGACCTTAAGATCTACAGTCTGCGATGAATAAATTTTCTTTTAAATGACGCAAAAATCAAAATAACACAGCCATATCATGTCAGCAGATATATTTACCAAAATTACACAAAGATATCTCGAAATACTAAAGAGTAAATTTTATTCAATAAAATCGCCATTGGTTTCAACAACAGTCTCTAGACGACTTCGGAATCTCCTGCAGCTCTTCTGTATGGTCACCTTTTTTAAGGTGTTGAATGCTGCCATAATCCTTGCCTTCAGTTCATCTTTTTATGCTAAAAATGTTTTGTTGGTCTCTCACTCAATTGCGTGCCACGCATAATAATCAAGTGTGTTGCAATTAGGTGGCCAGATGTAAGGGTTGATGTGATCGCAGAAATGTGACAGCCATGACTGAATTCTTGTGTTTGTATGGCATGGTGCAGAGTCCTGTTGTCTGACATAGGATCTTCCAGCAGCCACGCCTTTTACCCAGGGCAGTACTACTTCCTCAAAGCACTTTATGTCAGACTCCGTGATGGGTCTGAGGCCGTCGCCAACAAATTCGGGAGTTCTTTTCTTATCAGAACGATCAGAGTTTTCCGAGCGGTCATACCTTCTTAATCATCATTAGACTCATCCAACTCTTTCCTAATCTACTGCACTTGCCTTAGGTTGACACCAAAACACTCTGAAATGTTCGCATTGGAGTTTCCGGCAGGAATACCAAAAAGTATAGCATGCCATGTCCAAATTTTTGGCGAAGTGAATTGCGTCGGGATACCCCTTTTTCTCACTGATGCTGCTTCTTGTTTAAAAATGTTCTGACATGTTATCCAAAACTAAGAATCTCTTGTTGACAGATATGATTTTTTTTTTAATAATTACACACCAAGTAAGGTAGTAAAACCACTAAGACACGTGAGGTTACTGAGAGTGAAAGAATATAAAAAAAAGAGAAACATTATTAAGAAGCGAGCTAGAAAAAAAAAGGAATCACGAAGACAAAAGATAGTGATTGATATTGCATTCGCATTTTTGAAGATCAAAATTGGTTGGAATATAAGGAACCGGATGATATTTGCACAAGTGCGAGAGAAGAAACTGTTAGGATAGAACATGCGGTTAAATGTAGCCAAATAAAGTGTAAACTGATAGGACCCTCTGTGTAGTTTTGTTCTGAGCTTAGTTTCATAAAATCTAAGTAGCAAATAGGAAAGTAATAATTATTCTGAAAATACAAAAATGTGGGACAATCCCAAAAGAGTGAAACAGGGGAGGATAGTATTCATTCTTTATCTTAAATTTAGCTAGTCACAATTACTGACCTAACATACCACAATATTCTTTACACCAAAACAAAACATTCTTACTTACAATTTTTACTACAGTTACCATAATACCTCATAGTCTCTATGAAGTCCTAACTTGTTCTCATATGTACTATTTGTCTGTTAGAATGAGGAAATCAATTAATATTATTCAAAAATGAAACCCAATGAATATTTTACTATCATAATTTAATTCATCAGAACAATTACCTTGAAAGTATTTATAGAAAAGGCACAAGGAAACTACATTACAACGGTGGGAAAATGACTGAAGCCGAGATGCCAGAATATAACCAATGACATTGCCGATTTTACGTTTTTATTTTATCGAGAATGACGTGCATTAAAAGAATTACTTAATTTTTGCTATACTAATTCATTTTTACCTTTTTGTCAAACACGTCTGTCCTTTTGCATTTTTAAAAATTATTTTTCCTTTTTCTTACTTTCTTTTTTATTGAGCCTTTTTTTATCATCGCCATCTATAGCTGCTGTTTCTTTTTCATCGCCGTCTATAGCTGCTGTTTCTTTTTCATCGCCTTCTATATCTGCTGTTTCTCTTAACCCTCTTTGCGTTTTTGTTCTCGTCTTTCTCTTTTTATTACTTTACTTCCTCTTTCTTTCTCCCTACCCACCGTCTTCATTCGTCGTTTCTTATATATTTTTGATTTTCTTTTTCATGCGTCCTTTTTGGCTCTCTTTTTTCCCCACTGTGACGCCACATGGAAACACTTTGCAAAGGTCATACTTACGGACGTCACGTATCGATTAAAATCAAGACCACCAAGCGTTGTCCGGGATTTTCTCTATTCAATAGTCTCGATAGTCTAAATAGAAATAGTCATAGATATGATATTTTATTCCTAGCTATCTTAGAAACGACCTACGGGCGGCTTTTAAGCCAGTTCCAGATTGGACCTTCATCACAATAGGTAGGGAGGAGTAGATGTGATAAACTACAGAAGATCTCAGAATTGATCTCTTCATTTCAGTATCGCATTAATATTGAAGCTTACCTTTTAAAAGTTCAACAATAATTCTTCTGTCACCACTTAATTTAAAGACGATTTGATGGACGTAGGTCCTTACTTTCCGTACAAACAATTTATTTTTATTTCATGGGTGACTTTAGCAATTAATTTCGATTATTCACAAATTTATTTCCAAGATATAAGAATTATTATTATATAAAAAATTTGTCGCAAAATTTCATGTAAAAAATCGCCGAAAACAATCACAGCAATGAAAAATTGGGAATCCAAAATTTAAAGATTGCGGACACGGATCGCGCCCGGATGCAGTCCGGAATGTCTTTATTTTGTTCACGGAGTCGGTCTGATTCCAAAATGGTATGATATTCACGGCTACGGCCTCTAGGAGTATAGTTGAAAACGCGGAACATTTTATTTTGAATCATTGTAATTTACGAACAGTATTTTTTTTCATTTGAACATGAGCTATTGAAAGATTGAGAGTTGTGTCCCTTTAATTGTTTTTTTTTTTATCAGTAGAAGGCAGTATAACCGAATCTGAAAATAATCGCAGTAATGAAAACTTAGGAATCCAAAATTTTAGAATTGCGGGTCCGGATCCAATCCGGGATGCTTTTAAGTTTCTCATGGAGCCAGCCCGATTCAAAAATTGTAATATGCGTTGGGTTACGACCTCAAGGAGAAAAGTTGAAAAAGTGTGACACTGGTATTCACATTTATTGTATAGATTGTTTTGAAAAGTGTGCTAATATGTGTGCTTTGCCCTCAGAGGGTTCGTTTGGCTCGAATGCCAGCTGGGTCTAAAGTCCACTAACGCCCTCAAATGACGTATATTCCGTGACATTGCAACAAATACTGGAAGAATGACTGGTAGCTTTTATCGCTACCCGAGAAAATACCTAACTTCTGCTACCATGCTCTATCTTTACAAGAATCAGTTCAGACCAAGAACGGAGAATTACTGTCAGATCTGGGCTGGTGCAGCCCAGTCGTTAGTGTCCCACCAGTGAAAAGTGCAGGGAATGAAATGGTTAGCATAGAACACGGTTACATCTTACGAAATTTAATTGTAAAATTGCCATCAATATAGTACTGTGCTTAAATTCATAAACGCTATCAAAGAGGAAAATTCATGAAAACATTTACTATGAATTCATAGAAAAGTCATAATGAAGCTACGTTACCTTAGTAAGTATATGATGGATCCCGACATGCTAGGTCCGGACCAATAATGTTCAGTTCAATATCACTTACGCGTCTTTGTTTTGTGGAGAATTATTCTCCAACATTGCAAACCTTATACCACAGATGAAACGTTGCTAGGCTATCAATACTCTAACGCTAGATTCTTAGTTCGTTAGGTTCCGATCTTTCACCTTTAGAACCCGCGTTCATGGTGGCAAACCATCGCCACTTTCTTTCGTGTTCCTTTGATAAAAAGCAAGTGCCACTCAAGCAGCTATTTCCTCAGTTCTGTTACATTGTAATAGAAACTCCCGGGACATTGCTTCCCTGACAACTACAATTTCGAACCGAACCTTCCGAACCGTTTTATTTCGCCCACCCGTGTAGATTGGTCTAGTTCCACGTACCATGCCTCTTTCGGAAGTCTCAGTTATTTCTTTTTAACTCAACTCTCCAACTTTTTTGTACACCAATGCTGTAGCCTGGTATTGAACTTACAACTCTTTGGGGATAGTTAGTGGATCTAACCAACGTCTTTATCCACTGGGCAAAGTGATCATTGGACGAAATAAAGGGTCCGGTTAGAAATTCCAATCACCTGAAGAAGATCGGAGCGTACAACGAGCGAAACGTTGTGAATATGGCAATGAAGATGAGGATAACAGTCCGAATAATGTAAATAACGTAAGGAATCATAATACCTCATCTCAAAGATATATATATATATATATATTTATTTTTTAAGCGTTTCACCCCAGGCAAGGCGGAAAGCCACTAGGACGCAAGGGGTTACAGAAAATTTGGAGCAAGATCAGATAGGAGTGATAGAAGAAAGGATGAGGAGAAGGGTAGTGGATAGATCAAGGCAACTGGAGATGTCGATTGACATTACATTTGAATAGCTGGAGATTATAGCTCTCAGGGAAACTGGAATAGGGAAGGGAGTTCCACAGGCGAGAGGTGCGAGCTATTGGAGTAGAAGAGACGGCTACATTTAGGAGTTTCGACAGTGAAAGGGTGAGAGCGGGATGCCAGCCTCGTAGGGCGCTTGAACTCATGAAGTCTGGGAACCAGCGAATGCAGCTCCTCGGAGCAATTGCCATGAAAGTATTTGTAAAACAGACAGAGAGAGGCTACGGTGCGTCTGTGAGAAAGTGGCTGTAGACGAGATGCCAGAGCAGGGCCAATTATATTGCATATCTGCCTCAACAAGAACCCCGAGACAAACAGAAGGGGCTCCAGACCATATATGGCAGCAGTACTCCATGCAAGGGTGAATTGTTGATTTGTAAAATAGACACATATTGAAGGTATGGTATGTGGAACTAGATCAATTTACCCGGGTGGACGAAATAAAGGGTTTGATCCGAAATTACAAGCACCTGTTTAATCAGATTTTCTTAAATCTGTAGGGAATTGTTTAAGCAGATGAAAAAATAATAAGTTTCTTGAATTAATAATCATTATTATTCCGAGTCCATAAGGATGATCCTGCGATGTGAGATGATTAGGATCTCTAGTTGTTTTCCAAAAAAGAGTAGAAGGCAAATAGGTCGATAGTGCGAAGTGTCAGGACGGTTAACCTGGGTATTTAAAGATTGAAACAGCAGCAAAGGATTTCGAAAAGCAGGAAAGAAAGAGACAGTAATGAATTTTGGTAGACTTTGGAGAGAACATAAGCCAGTTCAGAAGCACATTTCATAAGAACTATTACATCGATACTATCAGGTCCACATGCTCTGTGGGGATCCTATTTAGAGGTGATAGCAGAAAGGAATGGAAGGGTTATATGCATATCATTTAGCAGAGATTTAGTTCTAATTGGAAAGTCAGGCAAGGATGCTCCAGACTCTTTTATTTTCTCTCTTTAGTAATGTTTCTCTTTGTATATTCTTTCACACTCAGTGACCTCACGAGTCTTAGGGGCTTTACTGCCTTGCATGAGTGATGATTAGAAACTCATGTGAAAATCATGTTTTTCTTAAGGTACCTATGTCCAGAGTAGGAAAATCAAGTAGACGTAAGCACAGAGATTTACTAAGCGTAGCTTAGACGTGGCACAAGGCCGAAAGTGCGGAGCACCCAGTGAGAATCGGAATCACTACTCTGTAGTAATTAATCTAGCAAAACAAGCTCGTTAACCATTACACTACATCGATGTGCCCTCAAATGACATTCTAAGTGTAGTTTAGATGTTGTCCAAAGCAGAAGGTATGTGGCACCCAGTGAGAATCGAACTCCCTACACAGTCATAATTGATCTAGCGAGACAGGTTTTTGCTACATATGTCAAAGTGCCCAGCGATTTTCCAAGCGTAGCTTAGATGTGGGATAAGGCCGAAAGAATGGGGACGCAATGAAGATCAAAATAAAAATGGATAAGATAGATAGGTATATATATATATATATATATATATATATATATATATATATATATATATATATATATACACAGAGAGAGAGAAGATAAATGTTCATGAAAAAATGAGATTTAGATAGATATATAATATATATATATATATATATATATATATATATATATATATATATATAGAGAGAGAAAGAGAAGATAAATGGTCCTGAAAAATGAGATTTAGATAGATATATAATAGATATATATATATATATATATATATATATATATATATATATATATATATACATACATACAGAGAGAGAGAGAGAGAGAAGATAAATGGTCATGAAAATGAGATTTAGATAGATATATATATATATATATATATATATATATATATATATATATATATATATATATATATAAAGATATTTATTTATTATGCAGTGTTACAGTAGAACATGCCACAAAACTGTACATCTTGTCTCAATGTTAAAAACTTTTTAACGTTTCAGCAAGGGGTAAATCACGATGCTAATAAAACTTCGTGATTTCCCATCTGATAAAACGTTAAAAAAATTTTAACGTTGAAACAAGATGTACACTTTTGTAGTGGGTACGTGCATATTCTAATGTAACACTGCATAATAAATAAATATTTTTCCTCTACTTTTGTATTGTGTCCTGTTTTAAATTCATGTTTTCAATGCTGTAATCTTACTATTCGTTCTTTTACACTCATATATATATATATATATATATATATATATATTATGTGAAAATATATAGAAAATAGGAAGGAACTGGTTAGGTAAATAATCCAAAGTCCCTTAGTATTTTAGTTATAATTTTTTATAAATAGTGCTCGATACAAAAGTAGGGCATAAATATTATTATTTATTTAAAAATATGATTCCAAATCGCGACATAAGAGGTCTCATGTTTCAAAACAAGAGCCGAAAACTTCAATATAATTTTTTAAATTAAATTGAGTTAAAGTAAGCTCTGTTCTATCTTCAAGCTTATTTTAACTCAATTTAATTTAAATAATTATATTGAAGTTTTTGGCTCTTGTTTTGAATTATGAGACTTCTTATGTCGCGATTTGGATTCATATTTTTAAATAAATAATATATATATATATATATATATATATATATATATAGATAGATAGATAGATAGATAGATAGATAGAAATTTAGACAAATCGATCGACAGATAGAAAGATAGCTTAATAGATAAGAGATTTATATAGAGATAGATTTCACACATTATGAAATGGACAAAGTCCGACAGTTATATTTTAAGATATTTTTTATGTTTATACGTTCTTTTTCTAGATACAAATATTTAAGTAAATTCTCTGTTTATAATAAACAGTATTAACAACATTTACCGTCCTGAATGTTCGAGAAATTTTCAGAGAAAATATACGTCGTCTGTTAACCGAAAAGTTCTGCTGTTGCTCTTCGGTAAAGGTACGTCAGACTATATGACGGTACCGTGTAGGATACAGGTTCGATTCATGTCGGAAGACGCATATTTTCTATGACAATTTCTCGGACATTCAGGCTTGTAAATGTTGTTAATACTGTTCATCATAAACAGAGCATTTACTTAAATATTTGTATCTATAAAAAGAACGTATAAACATAAAAAATGTCATTAAAAAATAGATATGTATATAGACAGATGCAGATTTATTTAGACAGAAAGGTCGATGAATAGATAGATAGATAGATAGTAAATGCATTGATATAGGAATTAATTTGCTTAAAGCCTCATCTTGCTCAATATAAATATTACCGTAACATATTGTATGGAATCATACTAGGTGGAGCCTATCCAATCCAATTGTCATCTCAGGAGAAATATTGCAAGCGTTGTGCTATTTTTTTACATCGGTTTTGTAGCTATATTCCTCCAACAGCCTACTACAGAAAATAAAAGAAATAATTTCATGACAGTCGTTTATCATTTAGTTGGACTGCTATCATCACAGCCAATTCAGCGCGAGGTTTGTTTGTTTGTTTGTTTTTTGTCATTGTATCATTAGAATATTTACATCGTATCGAAAATCTTAAGTGTAGGAAAACAATTTCAGCTTTATAGAATGTTTTCATTCAGCAGTGAAATAAACAGAGCTTAATTTATTTATTTATTTATTTATTGGTCAACGTGGAAACAAAAGAAGTTTTTCATTCAGCGGGGACTAAACGAAGATTTTAATTTTTAAATGAAACTTCTTTATTCAGTTGGGAATAAAATTAATTTTTTCATTCATCGGGGAAAAACTCGAAGCTTTTTTCATTCAGCGGGGAATAAAATTAGCTTTTTCATTCAGTGGGGAATAATCGAAACTTTTTCATTCAGCGGGGAATAAACGAATCCTTTTCATTCAACGAGAAATAATTCTACTAGGAGGACACACTTCTTTGAATCAGATGACCCTGCAATGTCAGGGCGTTCGTCTAACTGAGTGATGTGCCCGGAAATTGCAGAGATTTTCTGAGATGAACTAACACCCTCCAATCAAGGGATCCACTCAGTAGTCTCATGGGAGTTATTTGGGTCTTTCGCACAAGGCATTCACCTTCTTTATGAAAACGGATCTTAGGTTTTCTGGCCGTTACAGGCTGTTTGTTGGATGCTTCACACTGTGTACTAAATAAGTCTATAACCACTTCGCTTCGTTATGACACCACATCTGCAGTGATTGTGGACATATCGAGAACACATTACGTAGAGTGCATCGATCACTTTGACGTCATGCGCATACATCAGTGTCAATGTACGCTCATAGCAAGAGGTTGATCGCATTTGGTTGGGGATCATATATAGATCACAGTAGGAATGATATTGCCAAGGGCTACATTGCAATCAATGTATTCCATGATAGCTTCATTGGATCAATATCACCCTATGTAGTACAAGCACATGAGAAACAACAGTAGCTGTTCGCTGTTCTTCATCGATATTCCTGATTTCATCAATCACTATGTCTTGTTTAATCTTTGGGCCCTGTTTGGAAAATAAACTGGATGCTCGTGCTGTCCAGGCCAGCTAGATTACCCCCATAATCTCCTTGGTTCGCAGAATGGACTCGGATTGTAAGGTGGTTTCTACTGTCGACGATTTGGCGCCTGTTTTGATATCTGGCCGTAGACTGCAAAGAGAACTCGTCGTCCAAGTCCCTCATTATCATGTAAAGGCGTACATTCCGGACCTTGAGCTCCTACAACACCAATGAGGAGATTGGAAGTTGCAGGTTTCCGGAATTGGTATAGACTCCCATCGTGGAGAAGCAGTTGTTCTCCAAGCCACTTACGCAGGTAATTGTTGAGACACAGTTGTGTCTGTTGAATACGAGAGTAATATCATACACCTGATATTACTCTCATATTCAACATTCAGTTTGCGGGAAAGATGGATTGTGTCGACGGAGAGAAGTACCACATTCTGCATTTCAGTGCCCATCCGTCAGAGGCTCTTCACTGGCTTCTCTTTGACTGTCGGGATCATGTCACCCCAATGCAGAAGTGAACCTCCTTGACAGAGACTCTGAGTTATAATAAGCTCCAGCTTTTCTTGGTCTTAACTTTTATTCTCTCCCAGGTGAAGAGATTACGGTAGCACTGCAACAGTTCACTGGCGCCGACCTTAGACGGGACCTGAAGGGTGATATCATCCATGAACGCCCTGGAAGGAGGAAGGACCATTTGTTCCTTAGTCATCACTCCCTCTGCTCTGTCTACATAATATGTGTTTCATGAGCATAATGAAAAGAAGTGGTAAAATCACACACACCATCATGATGCCGACCTCAAGAGATTGCCACTTGATAGTGTAGTTACTAACAGTGAACTTCATAAAGGCTGTTCTGAAATATTTCATATCCCCAACCTTACTAGTGAAATAAAAAAAATCGAAGGAGATTCGAATTGACACCTAAGGAATTGATACATACGTATTCGGGAGATCAAAGCCATATTACATGAAGATCACTTTTATTTTGTTTGGCTGATAGGATTAAGTTCCAGATCATGAGCGAATACTCACGACAGACAAGGAAACCAGATATCCCATCCTTCTGGGAAGCTGCGTTCAGGCAATAGTTACCGAGCATAAAGGCCATCATTGGACGAGCCAGGACCCCAAATAATATTTCCCCTTGATGTGGGGCCAAAGTTGGGACCTCAGAAGGAAAAAACGGAACACGGATTAGATTTAAGAAAGATATATTAACAACAGGTTACAGAGATAGTGTAAGCGGAGCTTACTATATGTTAGTGTCCAATACTGGTAGTCGTACGCGGCTCTCACTGTCTCTCGGTCTAGAGTGTTGTGTCGCATATTTAATATAGACCTGGAAGAGTCTATTGTGTAGGTAGTTCCGGTCTCACAATACCTCTCTACAAAAAAGAATAAGATGAGACGGGAATTTGCAAAGCTTTTTGCAATTTGTTTCTTAAGGAATCCAAATGCAATCTGCTAGGCACCATTCTTGTGACGCAATACCTTTTTTCCATGCCAGTTTCAGGAGGACGATGTGTTGCTTGAGGACATTTGGAAAATTCTTACTACTTTCCGAATTTCCCTTAGATTCAGTGCGTTG
>CAHIKZ030001278.1:302500-307500 GCA_903632075.3 Acanthosepion pharaonis
AGTGAATGTAATTCGAACTCGGCTCTGCGATTCCTCAATACAAGCCGCTATCCATTACTCCACCGTGTCTCCCCCTCTCTCCCTCTCTCTCTCTCTCTCTCTCTGTGTGTATATATATATATATATATATATATATATAATTTTAATGTATGCTATATTTATGGATTAAAGTGCTTAATAATAGAGATAGAGCGTATGTAAATATAAAAGCGGACATTGAAATCAACACCTTGCGGTTTAGCATCAAATATATATATATATATATATATATATATATATATATATATATATATATATATATATGTGTATTTAGTGGCAATTTTTCATTCATGTTCATGTTTCATTGAATAATATAGTCAAGTTTTGTCTATAATTTTAAGTAAGTTCCTTTCATAGTGTCTAAGCTTAATAACATTATCATTGAAAGAAGAAAGGAAATCACCATATTGATACATGTTTTAATCCAATCTAAGCTTTCGGCTTACATAAGCCATTATCAAAGATGACAATTACATTTCAATATATCAAACAATACACTGACGAAACAATAATGATGCATTAAAAATTTCAAAGCAAAAGGTAATAAATATATGTGTATATAAACCAAGTGGATCCTATGAATAGAAAATCTTATAACTGATCCACAAAAAGAGCACAATGTATTTATTATACAGAGCAAATAATTAGCACACAATAAGATCCAAATTCACCTCATTTGGGATATAGACCTATTTCAACTCCCTTATCGTTCCTGTCTTAGTTTCAAATTAACATTTCATTCGGCTTATAACCCTAATTTAATGTCATACGATTAATATCTGGGTTTAATTTTATAAAACATCTTCCAGACCACTCTGACTACTCACTCGTGCTTTTCGTCTGAATGAAACATTGTAATGGATACATTCTGCATTAATTTTGCCGCAGCTGTCACAGTTAAATTTCTAAATCCCACACGAACTCAGTATATATAACGAGGTTGTATAAGACTGACGTCGGTTAGAATAAATCTATTCCCCATATGAGGTAATTTGGGATTTAACTGTGTGCAGTACCATATATATATATATATATATATATATATATATATATATATATATATATATTGATTTAAAATATTTTTTCGCTACACAGTTATAACCATGTTTAAAAATGGAAGCTAAAGCCCCGAATTTAATTACAAAATTAAATTAAAGACATTAGTTCCATTTCATCCTCAATATATATATATATATATATATATATATATATATATATATATTAAAGACATTTTTTTTATGTTTAACGTTGTTATTTTATAGATACAAGTAGACAAGGTCGAATTTACTGCTTATAAACTTCAAAAGGTTCTTTGTAGCCCAGAGGTAAGGCACGTCAGCGTATATGACGGTTCCGTATAGGATGCAGGTTCGAATCCTGTCAAAGAACGAATATTTTCTATGAAAATTTCTCGGACATTCAGGCCGGTAAATGTTATTTAATACTGTTTATCATAAACAGAGCATTTGCTTAAATACTTGTATCTATAAATAACAACGTTAAACATAAAAAAATGTCTTTAATAAATAAATTGTCGGACCTTGTCCATTTCTTAATATATATATATATATATGATGGGCTCTCGACTTATGACCAGTTTAATGTTTATATTTCGTAACAGACAACAATCCTGCAGGGGATTATCAATCAGATCCACAAAAGAGCATACTGAAGATTTAGTGTTAATTCTTCTTTGTCTCAGAAGATTGAAACGATTCTTTTCCAAGTTATACCACAGTAGCAGGTATTTCTCCATTTTGCTCAGTTTTCAACAGTAATTTCGAATTCCTCTATAGTGATAATTGTAGCAATTAAATTGTATTTAAGTTTGTCCTTGAAGCGTAACCAAGGATGACCTACGTTACGTTTCAAATAAAAAAAAAGTTGGCTATACATGAGGACTTTTGGCATCTGAACTCTGAAATAACCCCGACGCCATATTTGATGAAAAGACCAGGGTTAGAGATTTTGTCCTGCCGTATATAACCGCATATTGTGCGAAGACAACGTTTATGAAAAGCATCAAGTTGATTGACGTGCGTCCTGTATGGCGTCCACGATTCTGAGCCATAATAAGTTTTGTGAGAATGACTGCTCGATAGACACTGATTTTTCTTTTCAGTGAAATCCCATGAACATCCTATAGGCGAAGCTTCAGCTTCCCAAAGGCATTGGTTGCCTTTGATATTCAGTTAACTATTTCACCATCCAAATTATATATAATATATATATATATATATATATATATATATATATATATATATATCTCGATAAGCTTTGATATAGATGAGTATATATATATATATATATATATATATATATATATATATATAGGCTGAGCAGAAAGAGTTGTAAAGTGTATCTATCGTCTTTGTTGCTGGATTAATAGTTTCACTTTCATTTTCTTTTACGACTTCCTGTCTTGCCTTTATCTGTCATTATTTTTCCATTCCTTTTAAAAATGTCTTTCCATCTTTCTCTTTTGCCTTGTCTATTTTCGTCCTATCACCGTTGACCTTTTTCCCAATAACTTTGGCGTCCACCACCATATCCTTTCATTACAAGACACTGACATTTTGCCGAAGAGCAAAGTCGAACACCTTGAGCGCTTATCGCCTAAATACTTATACAGTAACTATATATATAAAGAGATATGTATTCATGCGATTCTGTGGTGATCGAAGCTTTTAGAATATTATCTATCACCATATACTGTATGCGGATACTGCCATACAGTATGGAGATGTATTTTCTTCCAGATGTATCTACGCGTCTGTGTGTATGTTTGTGTGCATGCATGATGGTAAAATATATATCTACAAATTATATCTACAATTATGCACCCATACATGCTTCTAGAGTGTAAACACTCTAGAAGCATGTATGTGTAGATCTCTCCTCTCTCTCTCTCCCTCTCACTCCACACACACACACACACACACACACACACACACACACACACACACACATATATATATATATATATATAGATATATATAGATATATGCAAATGAGAGAAAGAACAGATGGTGGAAAGTTGTGTGACGTCATTTGTTTACGTTTAGATACGCTTCGAGCAGACGTGATCGTTCGAAGGAAATCACGGAAAATTGTAGTTTAAAAGCAGTAAAATCGATCTTACTCATTAGACGCTCCTCTTTAGCTAATCAGGTATAACACGTCAGGTTCCGTCTAGGATACAGATTCGATTTCTGTCGGTGGATACATATTTTCTATAAAAATTTCTCGGGCGTTCAGGTCGGTAAATGTTGTTAATACTGTTTATTGTAAATATATTAAATATCTGTATCTATAAAAAAGAATGTATAAACATAAAAATGACTTAAAATAATTATTGTCCGACTTTGTCCATTTCATAATATATATATATATATATATATATATATATATATATATATGTGTGTGTGTGTGTGTGTGTGTGTGTGTGCGTGTGCGTGCATAAAACTAGATCGAAACTGAACTGTATTTGAAAAAGAACATCCCTGGGACAAACTGAATAATAGAGAAATTTTTATGCTACTACGTAAAGAATAGCGTACCAATTGTCCTGTGCAGTTTTTAGACTCGGTACGAGTTGCCTCTCTTGCGACAGCGATAACTTATTCACATATTTAACACTGATAAATGATATCATTTGAGTGTTTAGCTAATTTTAAAAAGTTAAATAAAACAAACGATGGAAATATATTTAGAATATATTCGCCTCCATCTGAGTCAATTTCTTTTTCAGATCATCCTACAGTTTATTAATCACGAAACATTTCAAACCAACACTGAACGTCTCTTTGTATCGAAACCTGAAGAATTTCACTCCCGTGGAATCAAAAATTTGCCTAGGTAATGGGATTATGCTATCGATAATGAGACTAAACACTATCCGGATTAAATATTTAAATCATTTAAGATCTATATAATCCTTCCTTGTCTTCAAGTGCGACGGGACGACTTTCTCCACAAGCTAATACCTGGCAGACGAGTTAAAGATTAACCAATGAGTGTTTACTGAGGCGTGGGTAACGTCGACTGTGCGGTAACTGGAGCTATGATTCTCCTCATTTTAGATGAGAGAAGCTGCTTCACCCTGGGGATTCTAACTTTCGTCGTTCCACTAAAGGGTCGGTGTATTTACCGATGTCAGAGAGAGACTAGTCGCGAGGTCCGCGCAAGAATAGATTTTTGCCCTTGTCCCATATGCATAAGGATGTCTATGGCAATCCCCACTTTAAAACGACTTTGTGTCACAGCCAATCTTTGGTTAGTGGGCCGGGTAAATATTACAAGTATATCATAGTAAAATGTGTTAGAATTTTAATATCGAATCAATCATAATTAAACATAGTTTTAATATTTAAAGTTCGAGTACATACTGGAGGATAGTTCCCCTAAATCATTGACGACAGAGTGATACAAATAAATACAAACACACACACGCACACACACACAAACACACACAACAATTTTGACATTATTTTTATCAAAAGAAAATGTGCGAACACAAGAAAAATGAAATAAAACAATTAACCGTAATACTTGGTCAGTCATCTTTAATGAAACATGTATAAAAGAGGTATTGCTACCTAAATACACATTATATATATATATATATATATATATATATATATATATATATATATAGAGAGAGAGAGAGAGAGAGAGAGTATCGAAAATACTTTTAAAAAATTTAGGGTCCTTTCCTCACACCAAAACATGAAAAATGTCTATATAAATATATGTCTGTAAATCTTTCGTTTTTGTGTTATTGAGTTTAAAGAAAGTTTATTGTGTTGCCATGCAGACTAGGTTACATTTGTCATTAGTGTACATTTGTGGCTAGACTATCTTCGATGTGTAATGTGTGTAATAGAGAGTTAACTGAGAAGTGTTCCATTTAACAATGGCAGGATATACACTTTGTGAGCAGGTAGACTTTTTACATAGTA
>CAHIKZ030001278.1:310000-350000 GCA_903632075.3 Acanthosepion pharaonis
AAAAAAAAAACGAAAGAGGAAAACAGAGGAACAAACAACAAATAAGGAGAATGCCTTTAAAAGGAATATACAGAAAGGGAATATATATATATATATATATATATATATATATATATATATATATATATAATATCAAATATAATAAATGTAATATCACAAATATTTAAATATCTAACTCTATCGTATAGTGGTTAAACCAGATGAATGTTTTCTCTGTCGAAATTTTTGCCAAAAACACATTTTTTTTTGTGCCACAGTCGGAGCGCTCTAGACTGTGTTTAGATGACTGAAGGATTTTGGATGGTTGACAGAAAAGTCTGTGGACGAAATAACATTGTTGAATTGATAAGAGGGAAGAATTTACCTAACTGAAAAATTTGACCCATTTCTTTTCCCAAATTACCTGACATTGTGATGACAATCAATTAAACGAAACTCTTTCTATTTCTGTCTATTTATCTTCATATATCTTTCTATCTCTAGGTGTATATGGTACGCTGTCTGTTAGTGTCAGTCTTTCTGCATATGTAAGTTTTTCGTAGGAGAGATAGAAAACCTTCTGTCCACATAGATCTTATGGAATTCATATTTGATTTCCTGCAGAGAACGACGCTACTAATGAAGCCATTTAAAATAAGATACATGGACCCACTTGCTTAATTGACTTCACTTCTTAAGCTTTATTATAGAAATTAATGACTAAATGATACTTTACACGACATGAAAGTATTTTTTTATTATTTCATCAAGCGTACACCAAATTCTACACCGGGTGTAACAGCAAAATTGTCCAAAACCAGTAACAGCATAATTATCCATCCCACAAAATATATAATATCTAAAAAAAAAACTTAAAAAAAAAACCACTAAAGTAATTGAGCTTCTATTTTCCAGGTTTTCAGATAAGACGTTTAGACATCTTGACACCATTTGTCGTAAGAATCTCTGAAATAAAAAACACTTTGGGTATTTCGGCTAGAGACAGAACAGGTTAAACCGTTTTTTGTCAGCCCCAACTGAGCAATGGTGAGAGGAAAAAGTTCATTAATGGTGACAACATTCATAATCTGGCTCCCTGTCTTCAAAGTCCATTCAAGATCCATCAACAGAATGCTTAATAATTTAAAAAAAAAAACGGGAACAGTGGAGAGGAAAACTGGATCAGGGGATCACAACAGCAGGAGGGATCATTTTTCCAACTTAGAGCTAAAGCAATCAATTAAAAAGAGACCCCACTCAATTAAGATGACGTTTGTTGCGTGAGAGAGAAGTTTCAGCCATGACAGTCCAAAGAGCAGTAAAAAAAGCCATGAAAATGAAATCGTACCTGAAACATGTGAGGCAACTTGTTACTCCAGGTCAGAAAGTTAGAAGGTTAGAGAGGACGAAGTTAATCTTAAATAAGTTTGGAAATGATTTTGAAATAATAAAATAATATATATATATATATATATATATATATATATATATATATATATATATATGAACTTTATATCAATCCGTCATGAGCTTCCTATCCTTAGCTATGACGAATTAATCATGTACATATCATTTTCGTTTATGATCGATTTCATCACGATTTTTCTTAAGATCGGAGAATAATTAAACATTCTTATCGCTCAAAGAATTCCAGTAGTATATCTTTAATCACTTCTAAAATACTGCGCTTCAAAGCTCAATCTAACAATTGTACAATTTTCCTGCTACATTATATATATATATATATATATATATATATATATATATATATATATAAAGATAGATAGATAGATAGATAAAGTATCATAGATAGATAGAATATTTAATCAATTCACCACAAGCATGTTGATTATGCAACTAAGACGAAAATATGAAAGAGAATGTGATGATTTTAGAAGGAACCAGAAACCCAATCCTAAACAGGAAACAAGGGATAAACCTCTACTCCTATTCATAAAACCTATCTACTCCTACCGAAGGAAGAAAATAAATAAATAACATTTCAGAGTTTTAGGTGGAGACGTTAGAAGTATAGAGTTGAAGTAGACTTTAGAAGGAACCGGAAACACAATCCTAAACAGGAAACAAGGGATAAACCTCTACTCCTATTCATAAAACCTATCTACTCCTACCGAAGGAAGAAAATAAATAAATAACATTTCAGAGTTTTAGGTGGAGACGTTAGAAGTATAGAGTTGAAGTAGACTTTAGAAGGAACCGAAACACAATCCTAAACAGGAACAAAGGGATAAACCTCTACTCCTATTCAAAAACCTATCTACTCCTCCTGAAGGAAGAAAATAAATAAATAACATTTCAGAGTTTTAGGTGGAGACGTTAGAAGTATAGAGTTGAAGTAGACTTTAGAAGGAACCGAAACACAATCCTAAACAGGAAACAAGGGATAAACCTCTACTCCTATTCATAAAACCTATCTACTCCTACCGAAGGAAGAAAATAAATAAATAACATTTCAGAGTTTTAGGTGGAGACGTTAGAAGTATAGAGTTGAAGTAGACTTTAGAAGGAACCGGAAACACAATCCTAAACAGGAAACAAGGGATAAACCTCTACTCCTATTCAAAAAACCTATCTACTCCTACTGAGGGAAGAAAATAAATAAATAACATTTCAGAGTTTTAGGTGGAGACGTTAGAAGTATAGAGTTGAAGTAGACTTTAGAAGGAACCGGAAACACAATCTTAAACAGGAAACAAGGGATAAACATCTACTCCTATTCAGGAAACCTATCTACACCTACTGAAGGAAGAAAATAAATAAATAACATTTCAGAGTTTAGGCAGTGACGTTATAAATTTAGAGTTGAAGTAGATTTTAGAATGAATCGGAAAACCAATCTTAAATAGGAAACAAGGGATAAATTTCTACTCCTGTTCAAAAGATCGGGGAAGAGTGTGAACCGGACGTTAGATAGATAGACTGATAGATAGATTGATATAATATCCAACATGTTCGTTTATACGGTAAACGAGTTTTCCATCGAATCGTGTTCTGGAAATTCAGTTTCATTTGCGGAGTGGTTGTCAATCAAGGCTGATTAGACCAGCCTTCTCTACTATTTAATCCAAAGCTAGTTGGAAAAGAAATGAAACCATATTTTTCTATGAGTATTTTGGTAATATCAGTGGCACATCAAATAAAAATCATTAGTCTGGCACTATCTTTGTTAATATTGCATCGGTTAATGGACCATAGTTAAGGCAATACAGTTCATGTGTTTACTTGTAGCTTCATAGCAACACCAATATATTAGACCGAAGCTGTGACAGTATAGTGATTTTCTAAGCCCGGATTAGATGTGGCACAAGGCCGAAAGTATGGTGTACCCAGTAAGGATCGAACTCACTACTCAGTCGTAATTGATCTAGCAAGACAAGCTTTCTAACCATTACACCACGTCGAGGTGCCCTAAGCTGTGACAGTATAAGGTAAGCAACACTCGCATGTAACTCACTGGGATTTAGTTTGAAGGCTTTGCGCTTTACGCATAGTTAAAATTGTATTTTAACTCTTGAAATACATCTAAAAATCTCAATATATAAGCAAAAAATCTAAACAAATGAAGATTAGTAAAGAAAAAGCATAATGAAAAATCATACAAGACAGGAAAATACATAGCATTATAAAAATAATTTAATTATCAACGTAGATTGCTTCTTCCACCGCGAGGAAAATTGGCTATCTATGCCGCGCCAGGAAATTTTTCTCCCCTGAATCGATACTCCAAATATACAAATCAACCATTCGCCCTTGCAAGGAGTATTGCTGCCATATATGGTCTGGGGCACCTTCTGTTTACCTCGGAGTTCTTGACAAGATCCAGAGGCGGATATGTAATATAATTAGCCCTGATCTGGCGTCTCGTCTACAGTCACTCTCTCACAGACGCGCCCTAGCCTCTCTCCCTGTCTTTTCTACAAATACTTTCATGGTAATTGCTCCGATGAGCTGCTTTCACTGGTTCCCAGACTCCATGAATTCAAGCGCCCTACGAGACTGGCATCCCACTCTCACCCTTTCACTGTAGAAAATTTTAAATGTAGCCGTCTCTTCTACTCCAATAGCTTCATACCTCGCACCTCTCGCCTGTGGAACACCCTTCCCAATTACTGTTTCCCTGAGAGCTATAATCTCCAACTATTCAAATGTAATGTCAATCGACATCTTCAGTTACCTTGATCTATCCACTATTCCTCTCCTCATCCTTTCCTCTATCACTCCTATCTGCTCTCGCTCCAAATCTTCTGCAACCCCCTGCATCCTAGTGGCTTCACGCCTTGCTCGGGGCGTAATGCTTAAAAAAAAAGACAAAGTTGTATAGCCGTGGCTGGATGGATGCTAGTCAAGGGTTATTTGTTTGATGTTTAAAGTTTATTCACCTTTTGGGAGTATTTAAAGTCGAGACATTTGGGATTTAAAGTATAGTTCATTTTTTTTTTGCGAATCCAAAGGAGGGTCTGCAATTGTATTGGTCCTGATCTGTCACTTCGGCTTCAGTCATATTTTCTCACCGCCATGATGTGACTTTACTCTATCTTTTCCATAAATGTATGTCATGGCAAGTGTCCTGATGCGTTTCGCCTTGTTTGTATCTGGATTACATGAACTTAAGAGTAACTTAAGCAATTAGGTTTCAACTTTTTAATGTTTAAATAACAGGAGGTCCCTTTTAAGTTCTAATAGTTTATTTTCTCGCACTTCACGTTCGTGGAACTCCTTTCTGAACTCGATAACCTCTTGTCTGATTGAGTCGTTTTCTACGGTTTATCAACCCTTTGCATGGTATTTAAAGCCAAGAAAATATATTTAGATTGTAAGATTTTTTTTTTTGAGACGAAAATTATTTAGTGGTTTTAATAATTAACCCATAACTGGGGAGAGAAGAAGTGGATTCATAGCTTTCCAAAAGGCATTTGCTCATAAGTGAATATAACAAGCCCAGCAGGAATTTAATCTCGGCTCTAAGATTAAGAATTTGAATTTTATTATCTCCAACGTCATTTTTAGTGGATACCATATTTGAAATAGACGCTCCGATTTTCTTTTTGTAAAAGAGGGTATATTATATCCATCAGTCTACGCACTCGGGAAAACGAAGTACTAGTTTGGCGGCAAAGTCTCCTCACTTTACAGTTGAAATAGCTAGATGTAAATGCTAAATGTTTCTTTACAAGTACTTCTCGTTGGTGGAACTCTCTTCCTGCTTCTTGCTTTCTAGACAACTTTGATCTTCAAATATAAATGTAATGCCAATCGTCGTCTTCTGTCTTCTTAATTCTTGTTCTTTTAATATTCTCGTTTCTTAATAATGTGACGTTTCCTTTTTCTTATATTCTTTCACACTCAGTAACACTTTGCGTCTTCATGGCTCTGTTGCCTTGCTTGGGGTGAAATGATTGAAAAAAAAATTATCAGTGAAAACTAGGCTGTCTACTCTTGCATGGCGTTCATTTTA
This sequence comes from Acanthosepion pharaonis, assembly GCA_903632075.3. Lineage (NCBI taxonomy): Eukaryota > Metazoa > Mollusca > Cephalopoda > Sepiida > Sepiidae > Acanthosepion > Acanthosepion pharaonis. Next base: position 315,456 of record CAHIKZ030001278.1, read on the forward strand.
TGAGAATATCTCTTATTTTAAAACCGTGCAAGAAGCAACATGAAATTATCCTTCTATCTTTCCCAGAAAATCAAGTCAATTAAAAAATAATAAAACGAAAGGAAGCTGTGGATTACCACGATCGCCTACATACTGAAGTGGTATAGGCTTCATTTTTTTTTTTTCATTTTAATCAAACTAATCAGATATAACATTACGCACTTGATCGTGTCGCTTGGTGTAATAATTTCATTGTCTGAGGCGAAATTCTTTTTTTATGATTCACCGGTGCTAAACAGCTCCCTCTTTTGGTCGAGATTATCTTTGAGATCTCTATGTACGAATTTTAATCGCAATATGTCCGGTGATATTCTTTAATGGGTGCAGCAAAGAATAATTCTCGAAGAGAATGTAAAGAGTCAATTGTATCTATGACTCTGATAAGGCATGTTTCAAGATATGCGTGGCGAAAAGCCCTGTACTCTTTACTCCTGAGCTGCAATTTTCTCATCTCAAGGTCCTACGTGTAAATTCACTGTTTAATGATCATCTCTTCTGGCAACTTTATGGCTCCACGCCCAAACAGGAGACATCTCCTGAAAAAATAAAGAGAGATTTATCGTCAAAAGACTGCTTTTGTTCCAAATTACGAATTAATATCTCAACACCATCATTCTGTTTACCAATTTTTAAAAAAAATCTGTATCACCCGATGCACTTCAGTAAAGCCACTAAGTCACAAGTGTTATTGGGTGTAGAAGAATTAGGAACAGAAACATTAATAATGAGCGGGAAGAGGAAAGAGTAATCAGGGGGACAGTAGATAGCGATTGGCATTGCATTTAAATTTTTGAAGATTAAAGTTGGCTTGAAAGCATAGAGCCAGAAGAGACTTCCACAAGTAAGGTAGTAAAGCCACTAAGACACAAGGGTTATTGGGTGTGGAAGAATTAGAAACAGAATGATTAATAATGAGCGGGAAGAGGAAAGAGTAATCAGGAGGACAGTAGATAGCGATTGATATTGCCTTTAAATTTTTGGTCATCGAAGTAGAATGGAATGCATGGAGCAGGAAGAAAGAATCATATAAAAAGACTGACATAGATAGATTTATTTTAATTGATATCACCCGATGCAAGGCAGTAAAGCCGTTAAGATACAAGGGATTACTGGATATGGAAGAATTAGGAACTGAAGCATTAGTAATGAGCTGAAAGAGAAAAAAAATAATCAGGAAGATTAACATGGCATTTAAATTTTTGCAGATTAAATTTGGCTGAAAATCATGGAGCCGGTAGGGAGTTACACAAGCAAGAAGTACGAGAAAATTAAATATTAGCATAGACTGTACGCTTACATCTAGCCAGCTCAAGTGTAAATTAATGAGACCTTGTCTGTTTACGTCTATGTCGTGTGGACGATGCCAGCTCTCCAAAACATCCTTTCTATGATGACTGTTAGTAAGGTTTCCCTTTTACTGTCTCTCCTAATCCATATTTCGCCAACCGTTGGAAAGCTCATTTCCTTTGTCTCCCTTGCTTTCTAAATTCTATCTTGTGAGTGACTAATTCTCCAAGCACTCTTTCCTCATTAAGTTTGCCTAGAAATTTCAAGTGGAATTTTGCCACCAATCTAATTTAATATTCGTTTTGTTCAAATCTGTGTGGTGCTCCTACGGGATGTGAACGATTGTAGCTCTCCACATCTTTCTATAACTGTGAGAAACTTTTTGACAGCTTACTATCACTTCCTGTCCAAGATTTGCTATCCATTTACACAAGCCCTTTGCTTTACTTGCCTTCAGTATGTTTTGTGAGTTTCAAATTTTCCAAGGATACTTTATTTACCATGTCTCTGCAAAACACCAAATGTTTCTCTGTCAAAATATACAAGTGTCTATTACATTTTTAATTTTTTCCTTTTTTTTGAATACTTCCTCTTTACTAAGATGATCATTCCATATCATTCTCAGCAAACTTAGGTCTACCTTCATCTAAGGAAAAATTGTCCTGCATTCGTAGATAAAGGTAAGGATAGATATTTCAAATCAGTTGAGTGTTCTCTTCGTTATTTTTAACGAAACTTTTTTCATAAATTGTTTAGCTTTTGGAAGGTGAAGATTGCTCTTCCAATGTATATTCGGATTTCGGTGTCATATTTTTCACTCTCTTTCAATCTTTCGGATTTTATTTGTGTTTTTCATTTACTTTCATTGTCTATGATTTATTCACTGCTTCTCACTTTCTCTCCTTCAATCTATTTTTTCTATCTCCATTTTTATTCCTCTTTCTCTATATTCACATCTCTCTTTTTCTTCCTCCCTCTATCATTTCTTGTTTCTCTCTCTTCATTCTCTTCTCCACATCTCTCTTTTTCTTCCTCCCTCTATCATTTCTTGTTTCTCTCTCTTCATTCTCTTCTCCACATCTCTCTTTTTCTTCCGCCCTCTATCATTTCTTGTTTCTCTCTTTTTCTTCCTCCCTCTATCATTTCTTGTTTCCCTCTCTTCATTTTCTTCTCCACATCTCTCTTTTTCTTCCTCCCTCTAACATTTCTTGTTTCTCTCTTTTTCTTCCTCCCTCTATCATTTCTTGTTTCTCTCTCTTCATTCTCTTCTTCACATCTCTATTTTCTTCCTCCATCTATCATTTCTTGTTTCTCTCTCTTCATTTTCTTCTCCACATCACTCTTTTTCTTCCTCCATCTATCATTTCTTGTTTCTCTCTTTTTCTTCCTCCCTCTATCATTTCTTGTTTCTCTCTCTTCATTCTCTCCTCCACATCTCTCTTTTTCTTCCTACCTCTAACATTTCTTGTTTCTCTCTTTATCTTCCTCCCTCTATCATTTCTTGTTTCTCTCTCTTCATTCTCTTCTCCACATCTCTCTTTTTCTTCCTCCCTCTATCATTTCTTGTTTCTCTCTTTTTCTTCCTCCCTCTATCATTTCTTGTTTCTCTCTCTTCATTCTCTTCTTCACATCTCTCTTTTTCTTCCTCCCTCTATCATTTCTTGTTTCTCTCTTTTTCTTCCTCCCTCTATCATTTCTTGTTTCTCTCTCTTCATTCTCTTCTTCACATCAATCTTTTTCTTCCTCCATCTATCATTTCTTGTTTCTCTCTCTTCATTTTCTTCTCCACATCTCTCTTTTTCTTCCTCCCTCTATCATTTCTTGTTTCTCTCTCTTCATTCTCTTCTTCACATCTCTCTTTTTTTTCCTCCCTCTATCATTTCTTGTTTCTCTCTTTTTCTTCCTCGCTATATCATTTCTTGTTTTCTCTCTTCATTTTCTTCTCCACATCTCTTTTTTTCTTCCCCTCTATCATTTCTTGTTTCTTTTTTTTTCTTCTTCCCTTTATCATTTCTTTTTTCTCTCTCTTCATCTCTTCTCTCCACATCTCTCTTTTCTTCCTCCCTCTATCATTTCTTGTTTTCTCTTTTTCTTCCTCCCTATATCATTTCTTGTTTCTCTCTCTTCATTTTCTTCTCCACATCTCTCTTTTTCTTCCTCCCTCTATCATTTCTTGTTTCTCGCTCTTCATTCTCATCTTCACATCTCTCTTTTTTTTCCTCCCTCTATCATTTCTTGTTTCTCTCTCTTCATTCTCTTCTCCACATCTCTCTTTTTCTTCCTCCCTCTATCATTTCTTGTTTCTCTCTTTTTTTTCCTCCCTCTATCATTTCTTTTTTTCTCTCTCTTCATTCTCTTCTTCACATCTCTTTTTTTTCCTCCCCTCTATCATTTTTTTGTTTCTCTTTTTTTCCTCCCTCTATCATTTCTTGTTTCTCTCTCTTCATTTTCTTCTCCACATCTCTTTTTTTATTCCTCCCTCTATCATTTTTGTTTTCTCTTTTCTTCCTCCCTTTATCATTTCTTGTTTCTCTCTTCATTCTCTTCCACATCTCTTTTTTCTTCCTGCCCTATCATTTCTTGTTTCTCTCTTTTTCTTCCTCCCTCTATCATTTCTTGGTTCTCTCTCTTCATTTTCTTCTCTAAATCTCACTTTTTCTTCCTCCCTCTATCATTTCTTGTTTCTCTCTCTTCATTCTCTTCTTCACATCTCTCTTTTTTTTCCTCCCTCTACCATTTCTTTTTTTCTCTTTTCTTCCTCCCCTATCATTTCTTTTTTCTCTCTCTTCTGTTTTCTCCACATCTCTCTTTTTCTTCCTTCCTCTATCATTTCTTGTTTCTCTCTTTTTCTTCCTCCCTTTATAATTTCTTGTTTCTCTTTCTTCATTCTCTTCTCCACATCTCTCTTTTTCTTCCTCCCACTATCATTTCTTGTTTCTCTCTCTTCATTCTCTTCTTCCCATCTCTCTTTTTTTCCTCCCTCTATCATTTCTTGTTTCTCTCTTTTTCTTCCTCCCTCTATCATTTCTTGTTTCTCTCTCTTCATTTTCTTCTCCACATCTCTCTTTTTCTTCCTTCCTCTATCATTTTTTGTTTCTCTCTTTTTCTTCCTCCCTTTATAATTTCTTGTTTCTCTTTCTTCATTCTCTTCTCCACATCTCTCTTTTTCTTCCTCCCTCTATCATTTCTTGTTTCTCTCTTTTTCTTCCTCCCTTTATCATTTCTTGTTTCTCTTTCTTCATTCTCTTCTCCACATCTCTCTTTTTCTTCCTCCCGCTATCATTTCTTGTTTCTCTCTCTTCATTCTCTTCTTCCCATCTCTCTTTTTTTCCTCCCTCTATCATTTCTTGTTTCTCTATTTTTCTTCCTCCCTTTATCATTTCTTGTTTCTCTTTCTTCATTCTCTTCTCCACATCTCTCTTTTTCTTCCTCCCTCTATCATTTCTTGTTTCTCTCTTTTTCTTCCTCCCTTTATCATTTCTTGTTTCTCTTTCTTCATTCTCTTCCACATCTCTCTTTTCTTCCTCCCTCTTTCTTTTCTCTCTCTTAATTTTCTCTTCCCATTTCTCTTCTTCCCTCTCTTTTTTCCTCCCTTTATCATTTCTTCTTTCTCATTTCTGTTTCATCTCTTCATTCTCTTCTCCACATCTCTTTTTCTTCCTCCTCTATCATTTCTTTTTTTCTCTCTTTTTCTTCCTCCTTTTATCATTTCTTGTTTCTCTTTCTTCATTCTCTTCTCCACATCTTTTTTCTTCCTCCTCTATCATTTCTTGTTTCTCTCTTTTTCTTCCTCCCTTTATCATTTCTTGTTTCTTTCTTCATTCTCTTCTCCACATCTCTCTTTTTCTTCCTCCCTCTATCATTTCTTGTTTCTCTCTCTTCATTCTCTTCTTCCCATCTCTTTTTTTTCCTCCCTCTATCATTTTTTTTTCTCTCTTTTTTCTTCCTCCCTTTATCATTTCTTGTTTCTCTCTTCATTCTCTTCTCCACATCTCTTTTTTCTTCCTCCCTCTATCATTTCTTGTTTCCCTCATTTTTCTTCCCTCCTCTATCATTTCTTGTTTCTCTCTCTTCATTCTCTTCTCCACATCTCTCTTTTTCTTCCTCCCTCTATCATTTCTTGTTTCTCTCTTTTTCTTCCTCCCTCTATCATTTCTTGTTTCTCTCTCTTCATTTTCTTCTCCACATCTCTCTTTTTCTTCCTCCCTCTATCATTTCTTGTTTCTCTCTTTTTCTTCCTCCCTTTATCATTTCTTGTTTCTCTCTTTTCATTCTCTTCTCCACAACTCTCTTTTTCTTCCTCCCTCTATCATTTCTTGTTTCTCTCTTTTTCTTCCTCCCTCTATCAATTCTTGTTTCTCTCTCTTCATTTTCTTCTCCACATCTCTCTTTTTCTTCCTCCCTCTATCATTTCTTGTTTCTCTCTTTTTCTTCCTCCCTTTATCATTTCTTGTTTCTCTCTCTTTATTCTCTTCTCCACATCTCTCTTTTTCTTCCTCCCTCTATCATTTCTTGTTTCTCTCTTTTCCTTCCTCCCTTTATCATTTCTTGTTTCTCTATTATCATTCTCTTCTCCACATCTCTCTTTTTCTTCCTCCCTCTATCATTTCTTGTTTCTCTCTTTTTCTTCCTCCCTCTATCATTTCTTGTTTCTCTCTCTTCATTTTCTTCTCCACATCTCTCTTTTTCTTCCTCCCTCTATCATTTCTTGTTTCTCTCTTTTTCCTCCTCCCTTTATCATTTCTTGTTTCTCTCTCTCTTCATTTTCTTCTCCACATCTCTCTTTTTCTTCCTCCATCATTTCTTGTTTCTCTCTTTTTCTTCCTCCCTCTATCATTTCTTGTTTCTCTCTCTTCATTTTCTTCTCCACATCTCTCTTTTGTTCCTCCCTCTATCATTTCTTGTTTCTCTTTTTCTTCCTCCTTTATCATTTCTTGTTCTCTCTCTTCATTTCTTTCTCACATCTCTCTTTTCTTCCTCCCTATCATTTCTTGTTTCTCTCTTTTTCTTCCTCCCTTTATCATTTCTTGTTTCTCTCTCTTCATTTTCTTCTCCACATCTCTCTTTTTCTTCCTCCCTCTATCATTTCTTGTTTCTCTCTTTTCTTCCTCCCTTTATCATTTCTTGTTTCTCTCTCTTCATTCTCTTCTCATTCTCTTTTTCTTTCCCCATCATTTCTTGTTTCTCTTTTTCTTCCTCCTTATCATTTCTTGTTTTTCTCTCATTCTCTTCTCCACATCTCTCTTTTCTTCCTCCCTTTATCATTTCTTGTTTCTCTCTTTTCTTCCTCCCTCTATCATTTCTTGTTTCTCTCTCTTCATTTTCTTCTCCACATCTCTCTTTTTCTTCCTCCCTCTATCATTTCTTGTTTCTCTCTTTTTCTTCCTCCTTTTATCATTTCTTGTTTCTCTCTCTTCATTCTCTTCTCCACATCTCTCTTTTTCTTCCTCCCTCTATCATTTCTTGTTTCTCTCTTTTTCTTCCTCCCTTTATCATTTCTTGTTTCTCTCTCTTCATTCTCTTCTCCACATCTCTCTTTTTCTTCCTCCCTCTATCATTTCTTGTTTCTCTCTTTTTCTTCCTCCTTTATCATTTCTTTTTTTTCTCTCTTCATTCTCTTCTCCACATCTCTTTTCTTCCTCCTCTATCATTTCTTGTTTCTCTCTTTTCTTCCTCCCTTTATCATTTCTTGTTTTCTCTCTCTTTTCTCTTCACATCTCTTTTTTCTTCCTTCTATCATTTTGTTTCTCTCTTTTCTTCCTCCCTCTATCAATTCTTGTTTCTCTCTCTTCATTTTCTTCTCCACATCTCTCTTTTTCTTCCTCCCTCTATCATTTCTTTGTTTCTCTCTTTTTTCTTCTCCCTTTATCATTTCTTTTTTCTCTCTTCATTTTTCTCCACATCTCTCTTTTTCTTCCTCCTCTATCATTTCTTGTTTCTCTCTTTTCTTCCTCCCTTTATCATTTCTTGTTTCTCTATCTTCATTTTCTTCTCCACATCTCTTTTTCTTCCTCCCTCTATCATTTTCTTGTTTCTCTCTTTTTTCTTCCTCCCTATCATTTCTTGTTTCTCTCTCTTCATTTTCTTCTCCACATCTCTTTTTTTCTTCCTCCCTCTATCATTTTCTTTTTTCTCTTTTCTTCCTCCTCTATCATTTTCTTGTTTCTCTTTTTTCCTCCTCCCCTTTATCATTTCTTGTTTATCTCTCTCTTCATTTTCTTCTCCACATCTCTCTTTTCTTTCCTTCATCATTTCTTTGTTTCTCTTTTTCTTCCTCCCTCTATCATTTCTTGTTTCTATCTCTTCATTTTCTTCTCCACATCTCTCTTTTTCTTCCTCCCTCTATCATTTCTTGTTTCTCTTTTTCTTCCTCCCCTTTATCATTTTCTTTTTTCTCTCTCTTCATTTTCTTCTCCCATCTCTCTTTTTCTTCCTCCTCTATCATTTCTTGTTTCTCTTTTCTTCCTCCCTCTATCATTTCTTTTTTCTCTCTCTTCATTCTCTTCACATCTCTTTTTCTTCCTCTCTCTATCATTTCTTGTTTCTCTCTCTTCATTCTCTTCTCCACATCTCTCTTTTTCTTCCTCCCTCTATCATTTCTTGTTTCTCTCTCTTCATTCTCTTCTCCACATCTCTCTTTTTCTCCCTCCCTCTATCATTTCTCTATCGCTCTTCCTCTTTACCTCTAACTCTTCTCTTCTATACATCTCTTTTTTTCTCTGCCCTCTCTATTATTTTCTTTTACTATTTCTTCTTTCTCTCTCGACTTTCTGTTCTTTCTCCTTTCCTTTCTTCTAGAAATCGAACAGTCGTTGGAATCCCAGCCGTTTCCATTTCCTTCACATACGCACAAATAACATTTGGAAAACTATGAACACATCCGCTCCTCCAAGCTATGGGTTAAAAAGTAGAAGCTATACGCCGAGAAAATTGTTATTATTCGCTTGAAATCATTGTTATTCACGTTCAAAATCATCTTAAAAACAAAATATTTTTCGGCTTTAATTTACCAATCACGGGGTTGCTAAGCCGTAAAAAAAACAATCAACCTCTTATTTCATCTATTATTTTCTCTCTCTGTCTTTATTGCTCTTTCTTTCTGTACCGTCCTCTATCATCCTCTCTCTCTCTCTCTCTCTCTATATATATATATATATATATATATATATATATATATATATATCCCTCTTTCATTTTCTATATTCTCTAGATTTTTCTCTTTCCTTCTCTTCTATTGTCTTTCTCTATCTTTATTCTTGTCTCTCTCTATATACGTTCTCTCTATCACATTCATTCCATCCCCTCTTTCATGGTCTGTCTCTATCTATATGTCTCTTTCACTCTATATATCATCACTGCCTATCTCTCTCTTTCCTCCCCTCTAAAATTGTCCCTCTTTGCATTCCTCTTTCATTCTGTTATACTATCTCTTTCTTTCCTTCCCACTTTCATTCTCTCTCTCTCTGTATTCCTATTTCTCTCTGTATCTTTTCTTTATCTTACTTTCTCTCTACCTTTGTCTCTCTCTCTCTCTCTCTCTCTGTACTCCTCTGCCTATTATCTCTTTCTTTCTATCCTTCCTTGTCTCTCATTATGTGCATTCCTCTTTCTCTCTCTCTCTCTCTCTCTCTCTCTCTATATATATATATATATATATATATATTCTGTCTATCTTTTTCTTTCTTTCTTCTACTCTATCATTGATTCTATCTCTATCGAGCCTATATCTAATTATTCCACTCGCTCAATGTCACTGTCTATCTGTATGCCGCTTTCTTTCCTTCCATCTTTCATTTTCTCTTTTTATTTCTATCCATCTTTCTCTCTCTATTCTCTCGTTCTCTCTCTGTTTTTCCTTCGATCTTTCATTTTCTCTTTTTACTTGTCTTCCTCGTTCTCTCTCTATTCCCTCGTTCTCTCTCTTTTTCTTTTCTTCCATCTTTCATTTTCTCTTTTTATTTGTTTCCCCCTTTCTCTATATATATTCTGTATAATGTCTATCTCTTGTTTTCCACTCTAGCATTGGATGTTTTCCCCTTTCTCTGTATATATCCCCCTCTCTCACTCTTCCTTCCCTCCACATTTTCATTCTCTCTCTCTCTCTCCCTGTATTCCTTTGCCTATCTCTTGCTTCTCCTCTGCTTCACCATTCACATCTCGTCTTTCAGATCTTACCTCTTTTTTTCTTCCCTCCATTTCTCGATTCAAGCTCAAAATAGATCAATTTTCAAAAGTACGTTTGGAAACTTAAATATACCCTCATCTCAACAATGCAATTTATATAATTAGACTCAACATATTCCACGCTCACTTTCACGTCAAAGATTCTTCTGCCAATCGTCCTCAGCACAGGAAAACACCCCCTTCAATGACCGACTTCATTCGTATGTATAACTGTTAATGGCCGCTTCTTTTTCTATTGGTCTCCTTTTAGAACGCATTGATTATATATAGAATAAAGTTGTTCTTTTTTATGCCCATTAAGAATATTCGACATATGAGTTATCATCGGCGTATAAATGTTGAAGTAAACAAACACGCATGCGCAATCTTACTGTATATAGCCGTAAACAAACAGACGCATGCGCAAACGACTGTAATATCCAACGGAAGTTGATATACGATCTTATATTCAAATAAACGGAAAACTTAATTTTCTTTATCAAACTTACAAGGATGCTTTCTATATATTTGTTTATGTCATCTTCAAATACATAAGTATCATACCTAATCATATATATATATATATATATATATATATATATATATATATATATATATGTGTGTGTGTGTGTGTGTGTGTGTGTGTGTGTGTGTGTGTGTGTTTAAAAATGATGGAGTGTATTCTTTTACATTAAAAGAATCCTTTTTCGTCCAAGAAATAAAAAGCGACCGTCATTTTCGAAACAGTATATAAGTTCTGTTGTATATTTTTTTTTTATATGTCGATATTTCTGAGATGAGGTATTATGTACCCTATTTACATTATTCGGATTATTGTCCTCATCTTTGTTGCCATATTCATCCCAACGTTTCGGCCGTTGTACGCTCCGGGCTTTTTCAGGTGGCTGAACCCTTTATTTCGCTCACTAGAGCAGACTGTTCTCGTTCCACGTGCCATGTCTAATGGATGTCAGTTATCTCCTGTTAAATCCCCTCTCAAATTTCTCCACCGCCTTAACCAGGTATTGAACTCACACTGTTTGGGTCATGTCACTGGATCTAACTAACGCCTTTATCCTTTAAGCAGTCTGCACGTGCATTTGAATTGTATGTATGTTTTATGCATGTAAGTGTATCATAAATCTGGTTTCTCTGTAGGTATGTATCTATATCTAGATATGTGTGTGTATACGCATGCGTGTCCAGTCGATATTATTTATGTTTAAATGTTCTCTGCATTTTGATTTGGGGACATTTTGACGTCAATACCGATTGTGTGTGTGGTATGTAAATATACGTTACATTGTTTAAGAATGGATTTAGTAAAGTTTGGTGATGTAATATAGTGTTTTTAACGCGTGTTAAAAGATGGCAAAATTTTTCATCAGAATTACCGTCAAAGAGTTTTCGACGTAAAGATTTATGTTCTTCTTTCCATTAGGCTGGAATTTATCGAATGGCCAGACATGTTCATGTGTAGTACGAGTCAGTTTAATTGGCTATCCAAATGTAGGTCTCCCTTGTGTTCACAGATTTCGAAACGTCTCATTAATGTATATGTGTGTACATTGCAAGCACTTTATTTAATAAATCCTAGCATAAGATGTGCAGTCTTTCTACTTTTCTTCCTAAAACACTTCGATTTTCGTGTGGGTGGCGGTAAAGACCCTATTGTTTCATGTAGGTAATTTATTTTAAATCTTTGTAGATGAAGTTTTAGAGGTTCAGATTATCATTTTTGTGTTGTTGATGTTATTATCCTATGTACATCCACTCCGCCCTTGGAAATTTGTGTATTGTGATATTCGGCTTATATATATATATATATATATATATATATATATATATATAGAGAGAGAGAGAGAGAGAGAGAGAGAGAAAGAGAGAGAGAGAGATGTGTGTATTTAGGTAGGGCAGCAATCCTTCTTTCATGGACATTTCATAAAATACAACAGACAAGTTACTTTGATTTAGTTTTTTATACAATTTCTCATGTGATGTAATATTTTTTTTTTCTTTTCAGATAATAAATTATATAAAAACTGTCCGAATGTTATTTTTATCAGAGCGCTTTCGGCTATACATTTAGCCATTTTCTAGGTTGAAATATATTAACTGCTAACAAGTAATTTTTTTTAAATTTTTATCAATAAGGCTCCCTTATTTTTAGCCTTTTTTGCATGTAGATGATGCTATTATATTAGTGCTGTCAACAAGTATGTTTCGAATATGGTCCGGTAAATGAGATCTAATTGAACTATGGTCAGAAAGGTGTAGAGTGAGTCTGCGTGTCAAACATGTTGTAGTATGGCCTTTATAACTTTTTTACCAATTTTGATTGATCATGAATACAGTTCTTTAATGGATTATTAAAATTCGTAAATAATATTTGTCCTATTTAATTTTGTTCTAAGAGGTGAATCATTATTTTTAACAACAGGGTTAGAGGTTTTAAATGTTTTTTTAATAAATAATTAATCTAATTTTTTGGCTATTTTCAACTGTTGTTGTGCATTTTTGTTTATTTTTCGTTCATTTGATTTTTATAAAATATATTATTGTTATTGTTGATGTTTCTATTCTCATCGTTCCTATTAGCCTCATGAATTTTCGCCGTATGAAACTTCGCCGTATAGGATTTTTGCCGTAAGACAATTTCGTTGAATTTGGTTTTCGATACCATTATTTGGAAGTTCCTTTTGCAATAATATTTAGGTATTTATAATGAATTTAAAACAGTTTATGTTTGCAAATAATTTGTGTAAATTTCAAAAGACTTACTGAGAATTTGAAAGGGTTGTTTTTCTTTGATCAGATATTTTATATTGAAGTTTGTTGCGTATCCAAGTTGGAAGTTCGTTTGAAATAATATATATTGCTTGATTGACAATCATTGGCAAACTGATATCATGTTAACAGAAAGTTTAACGTTAAATCAGAAATCTGAAATTGCGTGACGTAGGTTTTGGTGTCAAGTTGAAATTTTTTGCTCTCCTCACTGACGAGGATCAATGATGTAGGATTTTGATCCTGTAACTTCGCTTATTAAAATGTTTAAATCAACGTAACAATAGTGTGAGCCAGATATACTTTATAACAAGGTACTTCGCATATTAAAAAAGATGCGACGAAATTGTTTTACGGCAAAATACTATACGGCAAAGTTTTCTACGGTGAAAATTTCTTAGGCGAGTTTTCCTACGGCAAAAAATGTTTACAGCGAATGTTCCTAGAATCGAAAAAATGGCTTCCCTCCTGGCTGAACTTATAAAGTTTCGGTACCACGGTAGTGAGTTTCGCAGAAGAATTCCTATGAAAGTATTTATAGAAAAGTCACAAGGAATCTACGCTACGGCGCTAGGATTAGACATTTTGATTTGTTTATCTGATTATATTTTTTGTTAGTGATTTTTTAATGTCGTCATTTGGTATTTTGCTGAAACGAAATAATGAAAAAAATAAACATTTTTACTAACTCACAGTGTTAAAGGTTAAAACATATTTTGCATAATAAAACGTGTATTAAAATCTTCTTTTACATGCATTGACCATAGAACACTTTTATATACATTAAAAAGAAATATATACATATGAAATATATAAATGAAATAGAAAGTATTCAATCAAACAAGTTTGATTAAAAAGAACTCTCAAGGTTTGTTATTTTAATTTAATATGGCATTTTTCAAATTTTCGGATAAAGTGTTGAATATTCTGCTCGAAGTTGCGGATAAACAGAGCAAAGTTCATATTTTGTCATTTTTGTTCAAGTACTTTCGACATCCGCACTCCTTATCAAGAACCGATGTCCTGTCTGTGTAGTAGTTAGAATTCCTTTGTCTTCATACTGGTATTCTTTGGAAAGATGAACGTTTGAAATCGTCTAGTCTGACGACATTTGTAACGGATATTGGGAACGAGTTTGCATAAAAAGAATGCAATTTACTTATTTTATTTTATATTTATTTTTATTATTTTCTCCTTCCCTTTCTCTATCTCTGCTTCTCACTATCTATCTCTCTCTCTCTCTCATATATCTAGGTTTTAACTATATATATATATATATATATATATATATATATATATATATATATATATATATAGTTAAACCTAGAAAGCCAGACAAACCTACCATGGTTTGACCTAAGCATATCGTCAAGGAAGCCCGCTTAGTAGGTTTGTCTTGCTCTCTAGGTTTAAATAGGTCTGCTTTACTGGTTATATTGAGCGCTTTATTTAGTTATTTTGGGTACTCGCATGGGTTTATTTTTTCTTTGGGACTTGGACTTGCATGCTGGTTGATTATATTCGGCTAACGTACATGTCCTTGGTTCTTTTCTTTTTTATATACTTTTTTTTTCCCTTCGATATTGGCTTGTTTATTTGCAAATCAATACACTGAAGTTTTTCCGAGCGAGTATAGTTTCTTATAGTTATAAGATTTCTATTATATATATATATATATATATATATATATATATATATATATATATATATATATATATATATATATATCGATATATGATAGGCTCTCGACTTATGTCCAGTTTAATGTTTATATTTCGTAACAGACAACAATCCTGCGGGATTATCAATCACATCCACAAAAGTGCATACTGAGGATTTAGTGTTAATTCTTATTTGTCTCAGAAGATTGAAACGATTCTTTTCAAAGTTATACCACGATAGCAGGTATTTCTCCATTTTGCTCAGTTTTCAACAGTAAGTTCGAATTCCTCTATATAGATATTTGAAGCAATTAAATTGTATTTAAGTTTGTCCTTGAAACGTAATCAAGGATGACCTACGTTACGTTTAAAATAAAAAAAAAGTTGGCTATACATGAGGATTTTCGGCATCTGAACTCTGAAGTAAACCTAAAGAGCCAGACAAACCTACCTACGCCTGGGTTTTAGGTTTGCTTAGATTGCTCAACTTAGCGTATTGAGCACTTTGCTTAGGTATTTTTACTTTACTCGTGTCGGGGTTTTTTTTTTCTTTGAACTCTGAACTTAGATTCTAGACGATTATTTTTGCCGGAAGTACATGTTCTTTGTTCTTTCTTTTTTACCCTTTTTCTCCCTTAGGTATTGGTTTGTTCATTTACAAGCTAAAACTCCTTAGGTCTTGCCGGACGAGTATAGCTGCTTATATTTATAAGATTATTAGTATTATATATATATATATATATATATATATATATATATATATATATATATATATATATATATATATACAGTAAAATGCAAAATCACCACATATACGCAATAAGCTTATTTCGACTGACGAAAATGTAATTCATCGGTAGAAATGAGCTTGTTCCCAATATGAGGTGATTTGGGATTTTATTTTATATTAATTTTTTGCTCTGCAATATTAAATATACTGAGCTCTTTTTTGGAATTTGTTTCAATGTTTTATATTACTAGGATCCACTTGGATTATATACCAACGGATTTATTAACTTTTCGTATATATATATATATATATATATATATATATATATGTGTGTGTGTGTGTGTGTGTGTGTGTGTGTGTGTGTGTGTGTGTGTGTGTGTGTGTGTGTGTGGTGTCTGTGTGTGTGTGTGTGTGTGTAAAGTGAAAATTAAACTCAACACTCAGAGGCGAAGGGCGGTTTCATGCTAGACTCAAGCAGCCTGACCATTGCGTCTAGCATGAAACAGCCTGTCACCTTTGAGTGTTGACTTCAATATTCACTTTTATATTTATATTTATATTTACATGCGCTCTATCTCTGATATTGAGCACTTTATCTCGTAAATATAGCACACCTTAAAACTATATATATATATATATATATATATATATATATATATATATATAGTAGACTCTCAGTCGTATTCGACGCATGAGGGTCAGCAACACAGTTCCTAGAAACTGACACCCAGAAACCATCACATATGATTTGAGTATAATGGTGAAGGCTTTGTGCTGAACCAGCCACACCTTTTGAAGGATATAGGTACCTTGTGGCACGTAGTGCACCAGGTCTCAGATACAAAGTTCCTTTATCCTTCCTCTGGTTTTGAATTCAGAGTTTTCCTTCTCCTAGACCATCTGCCATCAAAGGCTATAGAACCCAGCCTGTCCTGCTATTTACCCATAGCTGGAGGGAGTAGAAGATGATTCATACCTTTCCCAAATGTATTTGCACGTAAATGAATGTAGCGAATTCGACTGGAATTCGAACCTGGCTCTCGAAATCTTAATCTGAGCCGCTACCCACTACTTTTCCGTACCTCCTCAAGTATATATATATATATATATATATATATATATATATATATATATATATATATATATATATATATATATATATATCTAGTCAAATACAATACGAAAATGGTATATATATATATATATATATATATATATATACCATTTTCGTATTGCACTACGAGTGTAGGTATAAATAGCACCAATAATTAGATTCTTTCTCAGAAAAGATGAACTTCTTTCTTGAAACGTAATTAAATTGTATCTACTTTTAACAAACACGCGGAGTGAAAAGGAGACACCGTCCTACGGATTCTAATGATGGCTGTTGGCAATACAATTGTGCCATACAAAAAATAACAGGTGTATCTTTGAAGAATTCACTCTCAGTATATAGTCTACCACTCACTTATATGTAGCAATGCCAACAGCAGTTCATATGACTAGTATTTCGACATATTTCGACTTCAACATCTGTCTGATATGAAGTATTGCAACTGGGTAAGACAATAAACTACATCCAGCATCAAGGCTTTTAATCAGGAGGCTTTGAGGAGCACGTCCACCCTGACCCGGCGTGGTAGCACCTGTTAGGGTCCCAGCTATGGACAAATAGTTAACTCCTAAACTGGAGTCAAAAGACTATGAAAGTGTAAAAATAGTTTTCAATACCAACAATATATATATATATTTTTTATATATTACAAACAATGAATTTTTTGAGAAAAAAAGTTAATACCAACAATAAATTTTTGAAGAAAATTTATTACCAGCAATACATTGTTTAAAAAAGTATTACCAGAAATAAAAGTCTTGTCGGTATTAAATAAACCATTGAGGTTGATATGCCTTAAACCAAACCAAACCACATTAAACCAAGACTCGCCAAAAGAAACTAAACGTATCGAGGAATTTTTTCAGAAATAATTGTTCCAAAACAATTATTCGAAAAAAATATTTATTCTGTACATATTTGTTTATTTACACGGTGTATGATGCATAAATTTAATTTAAAAAATGACATACAGCATATAGAGGTTAGCACAGGCCTACAAAACCACGAACTTCTCAATTTTTTTTAATACTTATTTTAGGAAAAAAAAAACTGCGTACATTGTTCTGACTGTTGTCCTCATCTTTATTGTAACATTCAAAACGTTTCGGTCGTTGTATGCTTCGGTCTTCTTCAGGTGATATTTGTTGAAATTTCAAACAGAATCCAGAGTAATCAATTTATATGTTAGTGTTTCTGAAGATTAGTTTAACGTCGTTTGTTTAGACGTTCATCCCATGTGTATTTCGTGATATGGGCTGACCTATAACCTTGATATTCCTTGGCAACGCCAGCATAAATATTGATTACTCTGGATTCGTTTTGAAATTTCAACACATCACCTGATGAAGGACGGAGTGTACAACGACCGAAAATCAATTTTACAACATGTATCATTTTAAGAACATTCTCAAGATGAATAATATCCCAGAATATCATTTCTCTTATGTTGATTTTCAGAGTAAAACTGTGAATGTTTTCATTCTTGCTTCTCCAGCAATGTCCACTGAACCTTACTCTCCTCTCAGCAACTGTAGCCGTCAGCTTTAGCAAGTCACCAGAAAACATTCTGTCATACGTCACTGCCAAACACACTTAGCAACTTGCTATAAGCTCTTTTGATTATCTTAAAATTGTTTGAAAATAATTATTCGAAAAACGTTTATTCGAATTGTCAATTGTTTGAATGAAAATTAATCGCAAGGAAAATTAAACTAAATGATAATTATTCGAAATGCAAAATTATGTGTAGCAATAATAATGTAAAAATTAAAAATACAAATGATTATTATCAAAAATATAAAATATCGTTAATAAAACAATTTAGTAAGAAAAAACTCCCTATAACCTTAAATTATATGATACTGCAGTCAAAGAGTCATCTACAGCATATTTTAGCAGGTATGAGTTATGTAAGTCAGTTACCTTGAACCTAAACTTTCGTTTGAAGAATGGCCTATTTTGTCATCAACAATAAACTGGACAAAACATTGAAGAAAGCATTTAAAAATGGTATTACCTTTTGAATTTATTTAAGAAAATATCATTCTTTTAGTATTGAGAAAATTCTTGCGAAAATAATAGTTCGAAAAACATTTATTCGAATAGTAAATTGTTTGATTGAAAATTAAAGGAAAGTTATACTCAGTGGTATTCCTAATGCAAAATTCTATATTGCAATAACAATGTAAAAAATAAAAGAGTTATGGTAATTATTCAAAATAGAAATATCGTTAATAAAACAAGAAAAAACATCCTTATAATTTTAAATTAAATGATACTGCAGGTAAATAATCAACTACTGAAAAGGATTCGTTAAAGGATGCCATTAATTTTTTTAAGTTTTCCATCTACGTCGCGGTATTCCTTGACGTTCTGGATATTTTGGTAACCTACACTTAGATTTGCAATATGAATTTCTTGCAAATCCTATTCCCTTTTTAGATCGTCTAAGAATTTCCATATTGTGGGATGATGGGGGTGACACTGGCTGCAAAAAAAAAAAAAACTTTGTCATCCTTCAAATGTTTTACTAGTTCAACGCAAATCTGCATTGGCTCTCTTAAAGTAATACCACATACGTATTTAAAACATAGGTATTTCGAATAATTTTAATTTAGTATAAACTATCCTTTCGGTTAATTTTCATTCAAATAAATTTGAATAAATGTTTTTCGAATAATTGCTTTCGAACAATTTTCTCGATACGCCATCTGTTAAGTTTCTTATTAAATACATGCAACCATAAATTCCTGCCTTAGTAAATTCGTATTTTAAGTCATGGCTCAAGAAAAGTGTGTCTTGATTCCCACAAGACAATTTCTCTTGAGTCAGTTCCTAGATCATGACTTTATTCTTGCTTCTCCAGCAACTGAATGCTTTCAGTAAATTTAGTCATCAGCATTGGTAAGTCATCATAGAGCATTTGTTTATTCATACGATGCCTTTGTTAGTCTCCATGCATTGGAACGCATCATCGCCAACTCAACACCGCCGACTCAGCGACATGCAACGTCGACGTCTTAAAAACAAATAATTTAAAAACGATCATTTTTAAAGCATAACTTTTTAACACCACAACACTTCCAACCACGCCAAACATTTATGTTGCTATTTTACTAAACTTATGAAATACGAGTAAAGGGTCTTTGTATACAAAATTCCTTTCCTCTTTGACAAAACTTTCCATTTTCGGTGTGATAGAAAGTTTGGAAATGAAATATCAGTCAGCCAAAGAGGCTGTTGTCATTAGTAAACGACTAAGTCTGTTGTAGCATATCTATAGGCGATAGTGGGTATTTTCCTCATTCACATAAATACGCTAGTAAATACTGTATGTTGGTCTGCAGTCGAAGATTCGTCTCCAGCTCTGCTGGTCAAACTCTCCCCGGACGAGACAATGACGAAGGGCAGAATCTCATCTCAGGAAACAGCTACCCGACCCAGTTTTATACGGTGTCTACGGGGAATTTTTGGCTGAGCCCACGGGCTCGGATACAACAGATTAAATTCGGCCTTCTGTCAAATCTGACCCCGTGGAGTGGTTGGTAGATATACTGCAGTGGAGATTCGTCTCCAGCTGTGCTGGTCAAACGCTGTGCCTCTGAACAGAGAGGTTCCCCAGATTCACTTGACGCGTTTCTAGATTCATTGTGGAATTCAATTGACTCACTTCTAGCAGCTGACTACGCTTGCGAATCTTATATGTGTTGTTCTTGTCCTAAGTATTATCGTTCATTACCAACTTTTGTTTGATTATTCTATTCAGTAACCTTCCCAAGGTTACAACAAAGACAAACAGCCAAACTTTGAAAATCTCTGTGACTCAAAGCCGATCTAAGCGCTGTGCACACTGTGACAAATAACACCGATTCACCTGTAGTGAGCTGGCGGTGTTGTATATATATATATATATATATATATATATATATATATATATATATATATATATATAGTGTATATTTAGGCAGCAATTTTTCATTAATGCGTGTTTAATTAAATAATATAGACAAGTTTGTCTATTTATTATAAGTTCCTTTCGTATTGTCTGATAAGCTTAATAACATTATCGTTGAAAGACCAAAGGAAATCTCCATATTGATACATGTTTAAATCCAATCTAAGCTTTCGGCTTACATAAGCCATTATCAAAGATGACAAATAGTTTTCAATATATCATCCAATACACAAATAAAACAATAATGATAGTCTGTTTTTGTTGCATGAAAAAAGCAACGACTAACTCGTGTCGCAGCTCGTGGCGTCACACATGACCACACGAGAGTGAAAAGTATTAAGTATGGGAATCCGTTGGTATAAACCAATGGCTTCTGTTATCAATTATAGACATTTAAGAATATTTGTGGATATAAGTTCAAATGGCATAGACGCGTAGATTTTTCCTGAACAGATAAGAATTACATTACCGACAATATTGTGCAATTAACATAAACAGCATTTTATTGCCTTGGCAAACTAAATAGTAATTATATAAGAAAGAGAATTCAAGAAGGTGATTCTATCGAAATTTCTTTAATTGTACGCATGCGTCACGTTCTACTAAATAGACTGTGAGGCTTACGGCCATAACACCAGTTCTCGTACGATCACTGAAGTTAGGCAACGGCTATCCTGTTCAGTATCTAGATGGGTGATCGTTAGGAAGATCAGAACTAAGTATGGATGTAGGGCTGGTGTGATGTATAACGACTGGGAATTTTGAAATCCGAGTTCCAATTCCAGTCGTGTTCTTTATATTCACTTAAACTTAGGAAATGCATGAATCCACCCCCCCACCAACTATAGGACTTTTATCCCCAAATCATTATTATCTCCAAAGGATCCTTGCCATTTTAATATATTTTCTGGCTTTAAATAACTTGCAATAGGTTGTTGAGCCGTAAAAACCAAACAAATCGATCAATCATAAAAACATTAAGATTTATATCTGAGAAGTTGGCGTGGTAACGTTATCAGCTGAGGGAGTTTGTTTGCTGTTTTGTTTATCATTTAAATCAATGGGGACCTCTTAGATGCCTGAGGTGGAAATGAGACAAGTTTTGTCCCTACGAAATGTTGTGGGTAAAAATGGAGAAGACGAGAAAAATTTGTTCCCTTTTATTTCATAGTTGCCAACGCCAACTGGTTTTCGCAACAAATGTACAGACAAGTAAAATAATTTTACACAGTGTCTATGAGAAACCATTGTACACGTCTATATCTGTTGTATAATCAAGCTTTCTATAGCATTATTTTATTGTTTATTTACTTCTCTCTCTCTCTCTTTCTCTCTCTCTCTCTCTCTATCTCTCTTGCTCTCTCATTCTTACAACCTATATACTAACATATTTTACTCATGTTTTTCTTCAAACTTGAGAGCGGCGCCCACCCACCTACGCAATACTCCCTCACGACATTGTTCAAATCACGTAAATTCACGCGCTGCCGAGAGCAACAATTTCTTTTTGGAAATCATACAAAAATCCAATGCCACTGGCGAAGTGTACGTGTAACTTCGTGACACAGTCAATCGCAATATTTTAATTGACGTTTTCTTTTCTTTTTTCTTTAAAATAAGAAAATTAAATTAGTTCAAAAGCAGAAAAGAAAACATTGCATCTGAAACGAAAAACCGAACCGCTTGAAGACGAGTTATAATTTTGAAAAAACATATTTCGATGTTAGAGCTACTTCTGACGAACAGACACTTTTTTTTCTTTAATTACCTGAAGATAAGTAGAATGGAATCCGCGGGCGCTCATAAATAAATTTGGAACGTGCATATCGGGGGAAAAGGATGTTTTTTTATTATTATTATTTGTCCAACAAAGATCAAAGTTTAGTTGTATCGTGTGTTTGTTTTGTCGATAAGACATTTTATTTTGTTATGCTGTATCAGGAGTGTTTTCGTTTATTTAGCCAACAAAGATCAAATAAAATCTAATCTTCTAATTCCTGCAAAAAAAACTATGTTTACCGTTTTGATTTTCTGCAAACCAAACCTACGTTTATTTGACTTTCCTGTAAACTAAACTTATATTTACTGTGTTGACATTCCTGCAAACAAAACCTATTTTTACTGTTTTGACTTTCCTGCTGCCAAACCTAAGTTTATTTGACTTTCCTGTAAACTAAACTTCTATTTACAGTGCTGACATTCCTGCAAACAAAACCTATTTTTACCGTTTTGACTTTCCTGCAACCAAACCTACGTTTATTTGACTTTCCTGTAAACTAAACTTATATTTACCGTCTTGACATTCTTGCAAACAAAACCTATTTTTAACGTTTTGACTTTCCTGCAACCAAACCTACGTTTATTTGACTTTCCTGTAAACTAAACTTATATTTACGGTGTTGACATTCCTGCAAACAAAACCTATTTTTACCGTCTTGACTTTCCTGCAACCAAACCTACGTTTATTTGACTTTCCTGTAAACTAAACTTATATTTACGGTGTTGACATTCCTGCAAACAAAACCTATTTTTACCGTTTTGATTTTCCTGCAACCAAACCTACGTTTATTTGACTTTCCTGTAAACTAAACTTATATTTAAGGTGTTGACATTCCTGCAAACAAAACCTATTTTTACCGTATTGACTTTCCTGCAACCAGACCTACGTTTATTTGACTTTCCTATAAACTAAACTTATATTTACGGTGTTGACATTCCTGCAAACAAAACCTATTTTTACCGTTTTGACTTTCCTGCAACCAAACCTACGTTTATTTGACTTTCCTGTAAACTAAACTTATATTTACGGTGTTGACATTCCTGCAAACAAAACCTATTTTTACCGTTTTGACTTTCCTGCAACAAAACCTACGTTTCTTTGACTTTCCTGTAAACTAAACTTATATTTACGGTGTTGACATTCCTGCAAACAAAACCTATTTTTACTGTTTTTACTTTCCTGCTGCCAAACCTACGTTTATTTGACTTTCCTGTAAACTAAACTTCTATTTACAGTGCTGACATTTGGCAAACAAAACCTATTTTTACCGTTTTGACTTTCCTGCAACCAAACCTAAGTTTATTTGACTTTCCTATAAACTAAACTTATATTTACGGTGTTGACATTCCTACAAAGAAAACCTATTTTTACCGTTTTGACTTTCCTGCAACGAAACCTACGTTTATTTGACTTTCCTTTAAACTAAACTTATATTTACGGTGTTGACATTCCTGCAAACAAAACCTATTTTTACCGTTTTGACTTTCCTGCAACCAAACCTACGTTTATTTGACTTTCCTGTAAACTAAATTTATATTTACGGTGTAGACATTTCCTGCAAACAAAACCTATTTTTACCGTTTTGACTTTCCTGCAACCAAACCTACGTTTATTTGACTTTCCTGTAAACTAAACTTATATTTACGGTTTTGATTTTCCTGTAAACGAAACCTATGTTTATTGTTTTGGCTTTGCTTCAAAACCAAACGTGTGTCTACCTTTTAATTTTTCCTGCAAACTAAACCTATATTTATCGTTTGGACCCAACCTATGTTTACCGTTTTTATATTCCAGAAAACAAACTTATGTTTACTGTTTTGAGTTTCCTTCAAATCAAAAATATGTTTACCGTTTTGATTTTCCTGGAAACCAAAAGTGTATCTACCTTTTGACTTTCCTTCAAACCAAACCTACTTTTATCATTTTGACTTTTCTGAAAACTAAACCTATGTTTACTGTTTTGTCTTTCCTAGAAGACAAACCTAAGTGTAAGAGTTTAACTCGCGTACAAACAAAATCTATATTTACATGTCAGCGTATATGACGGTTCCGTATAGGATGCAGGTTCGAATCCTGTCAAAGAACGAATATTTTCTATGAAAATTTCTCGGACATTCAGGCCGGTAAATGTTATTTAATACTGTTCATCATAAACAGAGCATTTGCTTAAATACTTGTATCTATAAATAACAACGTTAAACATAAAAATGTCTTTAATAAATATATATATATATATATATTATTAATAATTAGGGAATATCGGACACTTAAAACCCCATAGGTAATAATTTTTATTCTTTGAGAGATTTTTAAAAAGCAACTCTCAATCTTCAAGATCTACAAACAAACAAAAAATTAAATGCAATGTCATTCCTTAACAGTAATTTATTTTTCATTCTTTCTAACACTCAGTGACACCTTGCGTCTTAGTGGCTTTATTGTCTTGCTTTGGCTGAAATTTATGAAGAAATATCGACCAATATTTGTTAGGACTATTTTAGAAAAGAAAACACATGTAAAAAACAGGATAACAAAAATAAATAAGATACTCATATACAAAATATATGTGTGTGTTTGTGCATGTGTGTGTGTGTATGTGAGAGAGAGAGTGAGAGAGAGAGAATTTAGCCATTTTTTTGTGAGGCGCCAAATTCTTGATTGTCAGCTAAACATAATTGAATGCGGATCGGGATTCTGAGGAAACGGTTTCTTTCTCCATTCGCCTCGTATGATCTCCATTATCAGTGTTAATTCAGGACTGAAATGGTACTAGCACAATTTAAAATGTAGTCTGCAAAATAGGGGCATCTGGGCGGAACTGGAATGTTGTATCCTTTCTTGGCGGCATTATTTTCAGTCACGTCTCGACACACGTCTAGACGAGATCACCGTTGGCGACGAGATTAAATCAGGACATCATCAAAAGATACTTAACATATTGAAGTCCCAGCATTCCCTGCCTGGAAAGGAACTCTTATCAGTATATTTTCGCTGACGCATGCGCACAAGTCGAAAAAATTTTAAAACCAAATTTCCCCGGTAATTATAAATGATATGCTCTTTAAAAAATGAACCAGCTCCAAGAAGTGGCGGGTATGGTACACATGTTTTAATCGCTATTATTTGAATTCTGTAGCGATTTAGTTAACGTAGCTTAGATCTGACACAAGGTTGAAAATATGGAGCACCTAGTCATGTTCCATACTTTCTGCCTTGTGCCAGATCTAAGAACAGTCGTAATTCATCTATCCAGATAAGCTTGTCGAATTGTCTTACTTGAATCCGGTAACGATTTACTAATCATATCTTAGATGTGGCACAAGGCCAGAAGTATGGAGCATTAAACTCACCACTCAGGGGTAATTGATTATTTACTCCTCTCTCCACGGTGGCGGGATATGGGACACGTCATTTTTTAAAAAAATGGGGTGATATACGCGTTGATATGTCACTGACCCTACCCTCTTTGATACAATCATTTTTCTAATTCCCCTCGTGCTACGATGTTGTTTCAGTCTTACCTTAAGCCGTAACACGATGGGAAATAGAAAAATCAAGTGTAGCCGACCATTTATGGAGAAAAAAAGTTGGATGTGGATGATATAATGGACAGACACCATCACTGGAAAATACGAAAACTTAAGGAATCAGCACATATGCTAGGCCACAAAAATCTCATGAGCCGACCAAGCATAGAAATGAATACAATATGGGAACCAGTAATACGGAGTGTTAGAGAAAAGCATTAAGTTTATAAATTCCCAAAATTCATACACTGATGTCTTCAAGGTCACTTGGCCCAATGCATAAAATCGTTGGAGACTTGACCCAAAGAGTTGGCTACTGGAGTGGTGAACTTCTTGAGTTAAAGAGAGATAGCTGAGATATCCGGATAAGGGCATGGCACGTGGGAACTAGAACAATCTACCCCGGTGAACAAAAAAAATGGTTCACTTCGAAATTGCAATCACCTGAAGAAGGCTGGAAAAATGTTTGTTGTTATATCACAGATATAACAATACCCAAAACGAAATGTAATCTTACAAATCAAGCCGCTCTCATTACAACGCCTGATTAAGAAGCTTTGATCGCAGGCACTCACGTTCCCGGTTTCAGTAAATTATTTTACTACCTTTATCCCTTTCCCCAAACTGTCGAGTGCCGAAATCTATTCAGGGTGAAAAAAAATAAATAAATAAATAAGGCTTACTACTTTATTCCGTAACTACGTGGTCCAGCAACTCCGATTTAAATTTACAGTTGTGCGTTCATGTACAAATATGGTGATGAACGGATTTTTTACTGGTACATTTTCTGTCAAAGTGGCATGAACTATATTGTTCAATAATTACAGTAATGTCGCACTTATTATCCAAAAGTCGCACTTGGATCAGTTATTTTAATTTCGATAAACGTGCAATCAATTTACAAATTCATGAATTATTCACACAAAAACAAATGCAAAGGTTAATGATTTAATTGGCGAGAAATCCATCGTCGCAAACAATTCAAATAATATACAAAAACCTCCGAATCCGTTATGAATGAATTGATCCTTGTTTCCATAAATTTCTGCCGTATTAGTTGTTATTTTTACTACAAGCTTTCGTCTGTTCCTACAGACATCTTCAGGTATAGAATAGATGTTGTTCTTGTTTTTTCTCTTAGTAATAAGAGGACAACGAAAATATATGTATTGTTGTATCCGAAAATGCTATTGGAAATGAGTTATTGTTTTTGGAGCGTGCAATAGCAACGCTGAGTTTGATTTTAAATTTTTGACAGTTGTGCGTTCATGTACAAATATGGTGATGAACGAATTTTTTACTGGTAAATTTTCTGTCAAAGTGGCATGAACTATATTGTTCAATAATTACAGTAATGTCGCACTTATTATCCAAAAGTCGCACTTGGATCAGTTATTTTAATTTCGATAAACGTGCAATCAATTTACAATTTATATACATATATATATATATATATATATATATATATATATATATATATATAGAGAGAGAGAGAGAGAGAGAGTAAACGAGAGGAAGAGAGATGGTGTGTGTTGAGGGGGGTTAAAAAGTTCCACAGATCTTATGGTTTCTGTACCGATCATAGCCAGACTAAATAGATAGTCTGATCTTCGACAGAAGTGATGGTCAATACATAAAAAATCAATGGTGTTTTACATCTCTTTGCATCAGGTTTTCTGATTCTAACCATTGATCCGACATCATTCCATGTCGCAGTGACTGATTATCTGGCGTCATCAGAAAAAGAATTCTTATTTCAAAAGATCGAAATCAATTCAAGCCAGGCAAAACAAGAACCACGTTCAACATATTTTACTTTAACATTGTTTAAATTCTTATCTTTGTATTAATTACATTTTAACAAATTTTAACAAAGATTTTCTTTGATCTTTTTTTTTCTTTTTTGTTCTTTTGAATTAAATAAATGTCTTTTTTCTCATGATTTCGCTGAAATATTTGAATTAATATCTTCTAAATTGTTTAAATATTGTATCTGTCCATAAGAATATTGTCTAGGATTTGTATGCAGACAAATTCGTGTCATGACCTATATTATTTTTTTTTTTCGGTGAGTTTGAATTTAGCGCAGATCACATTCTCAACATACTTACAGTGTTTAACTTTGATTTTTGTAAAAATTACATTTTAACAAATTTTAACTTCTGAATTAAATAAATGTCTTTTTTTCTGATGAAGTAGATTCCTTCGGTGAAATATTTCAAATTAATATCTTCCAAATTCTCTAAAATATTCACCATACCATCGGACTTACAACAAACTTTAATTTTATATATATATATATATATATATATATATATATATAATTAGATAGATAGATAATGTGTGACGTCATTTGTTTATATTTGATATTCCATGAGCAGATATGAATGTACGTGAGAGATTCATGGAAGATTGAAGTTTAAAGACAGTAAATTCGACTTTGCTTATCGAACGCTCCTCTGCGGCGACATCAGTAAAGATACGTCAAGCTAAATGACGGTTCCGTATAGAATACAGGTTCGAATCTTATTGGAGGACGAATATTTTCTATGAAAATCTCACGGACATTCAGGCCGGTAAATGTCGTTAATACTGTTTATTATAAACAGAGCATTTACTTAAAGCTCTTTACCGTATTGATAATAGCTGTTTCCTTATAAGGAAACATTTGGCATTCATCGACCGAGCAGCTAGTTTTTTGGGTAGAAATTTATAAAAACGTTTTTTAAAAACAATTTTTCAGGAAAATAAGTTTCGCATATCCAGTAGCTATTATAGCTCTTTACTGTATTGATAATAGCTGTTCCCTTATAAGGAAACATTTGACATTCATCGACCGAGCAGCCAGTACTTATTTTGAGTTGAAATTAATAAAAACTTTTACTCAAAACAATTTTTCAGGAAAATAGGTTTCGCATGTCCAGTAGCTATTATAGCTCTTTACTGTATCGATAATAGTTGTTTCCTTATGAGGATACATTTGGCATTCATAGAAAGATCAGCCAGTACTTATTTTGGGTTGAAATTAATAAAAACTTTTACTCAAAACAATTTTTCAGGAAAATAGGTTTCGCATGTCCAGTAGCTCTTATAGCTCTTTACTGTATCGATAATAGTTGTTTCCTTATGAGGAAACATTTGGCATTCATCGAAAGATCAGCCAGTACTTATTTTCGGTTGAAATTTATAAAATCTTTTCCGTATAGATATTTTTCAGGAAAATAAGTTTCGCATGTCCAGTAGCTATTATAGCTCTTTACTGTATTGATAATAACTTTTTCCCTACAAGAAAATATTTGGCATTCATTGACCGAGTAGCCAGTGGGATATTTTCTTTTTTTTTAGTTTTTGAGAAAATTTACTGTCCCTATCTTGCCTCTCCTCCACCCGACCTTAATAAAGCTACTCCTTTTATTACTTTCGCACATTAAATTCTTTTTTTTATTAAGGCTCATCGCTCACTGGGTATCGAACTCTCCTGATGGGTGTGCGAGTGGCGTAAAGAAAAACTTATTAGCGTCGAAATTACCATCTGCCAGCCGTGTTCAAATTCTCGCGGCTGTGTTCTCTTTCACCAATATTTTATGGAAAGACACGAGTTTATCAGTCTCTACCTGGGCTGTTCGTTAAGTAGACAGTGATCTCTAGACTTGATTGGTAACCAGTCTCGTGAATGACTATTCGGAATCCAAATCCATTGTGGAAGACAATAGAAAACACCTTCGATATATTTCTTAAGCAATTCCATCGCAATTAAAATTCCGGAATCTTTGGAAATACATCATCACTTCTGTCCCGAAACGATATGGAATTAAACATTAAAAATTTATTCAAACAGTTTTTAAGTTTCTCGATCGCATTTAATAGGAAAACGACTATGTAAACATATTTCAAGTTGCCCATTCATGTATTTCATTCATTGGTGTCATGGTTAACAAGCTTGTCTCGCTAAATCAATTGCGAATTATTAGTGTGTTCGATTCTCACTGCGTGCTCCATACTTTCGGCCTTATGCCACATCAAAGCTACATTTAGAAAATCATTCGAACACTTAATCGCCGTTTCATGACTAGCAAGCTTGTCTCGCTAACTCAATTACATATGAGTAGTGAATTCGATCCTCACTGGGTGCCCCAATCGTTCAGCCTTGTGCTACGCTTAATAAATCGCTATATATTTCGTCTATTTTTTTATGTAAATTAATGTTATTGTTTCTTACCGTGATGTTAATCTTGTACAAGGCCCGGGAATCACGCGAGGTAGAGTATTACAGAATAAGAAACGCAGTTTATAGGGATATATTTGGAAGGTAATGGATAATCCTAGACTTAAATAGTTTACGATTGCAGTGATCGGGGTAATATCCTCTTGGAAATCGCTTCCATAAAGAAGAGGTGTGCGGAAAGAAGTAACTTATATCTCACCAATTGAATACGAAGTGAATGAGTGTGTGTCGGGGGGGTCACTACAATGGGCGTGGCATGGCGATTCCTAGTTGTGATACGGTTAGAACTGTGGGAAATAAGGAATGTAGCTCGTCTGAGCACTTTCATGGAAATAACGACAGAGCTTGTGACGTTCTTCTGTGAGAATGAGGTTTGAGGTTGAAAAATAATTCATCAGCCAAAAGGATATGGACTTTCAAGACGGGAAAGGGAAGACTGTGAAGCTTCTACCTATATATCGCAGCAGTAACACATTTCAGTGATGATCTGGCGATTGTAATGACAGAGGATAGCAGGAGGAGTAAGGTACTTACTGGAGCGGTACACGGACTGACTCTTTTCCCATTTTAGGTACGAGTTCCACTTGAGGCCAGAAGTAAGCTTATGCCCCAATAGGCATGAAAGCCAGTACGATCCTCATCCTTGAGAGAACACATTTTCGAAAAGAATTAAACTTTTTAAATTAAAATTAAACTTTTAAAATCAATATCGTATTATAATTCTGCTTATCTCTCCATTCGGTAGTTAGTTTGTACGACCGTTACGCCCTGCCGATATTTAATAAATAATGAACAATTCCGTTCCGACCGCATGAAGAAGTGACATATCAGAGACGCTACCTTGTTTCAGTGAAAAAAGTGAAAGAAAGGCTGGAAAGAAGAAGCGAAAGTAAATGTGTTTACCGTCTGTTTCAGTGAAATGTAAAAATTTACTTGTTAGTTTCAAATCTTCTTTACTGTTACAACTAGTACGCATCTATTTTAAAATGCATTAGCGTTTGTAGCTGCAATAAGACGTTGAGAAATTTCTTTTGTAAGAGCTTCTACTTAAACATCTTAATAATTTTCTATAATCATAAATTATCCTGTTTTTAATATATAAACTTAAAAACTAGCAACAAATTAACAAAAATTTCTTCCTTCTGACTTTTTGAATAACCCAACTTACCTGAGCGCTATGGACTTTCTCTATGTGTATCCTGCTAGTATCGAGTACAAGTCGGCTGAGACAATTATAAAAATCAGTGTCGCATAGCGTGGTACAGAAGGAGGGTGCGTCGGGGCTTGATCAGCTCTGACGGGGTCGACTCAGCGAGGATGTTGTAAGGCCCCAACTACCCAATGACCTGAGTAATTACATTACTGACGACACCCTCCAGCGCAATAAAAGTGCGTATTTCCGAAGCTATACTTATTGTCCCTGTCCCGCCCTTTGTTCGCAAGACCGTTACGCCCTGTCAATATCTAACGAATAATGGACTATTCTGTTTTAGTCGTATGGAAAGCGAGGAGAATACACTACTTGGTTTCAGTGAGAAAATGAAAGAAAGAAGGATGAAGTGTTTAGAAGCTGTTTCAAGGAAATAGAAAACTTGCCAGTTTCACATCATTTCATTTGTACCCACTTCTTAAAAGAATGACTAGCGTTCAGATTCATGATTTTTATTGTAATATTTTTTTACAGCTGTTAAGGTCAAATATTTTACGGTGCGATACGGGAATTTCTACGGATATTTTATTGTCGTAGAACTCGCCATGAGCTTATTCCATCATTAACTGAAGAATTAAGATTCATCCGAAAATCCAAATAGGAAAACCGTGAAATTATCACGGGTCTTTCTAGTTTTGTTAAAGTTGTTAATCTCAAATATTTCAAGATGCGATAGGGGAATTTCTACGGATATTTTATTGTCGTAGAACTCACCATGAGCTTATTCAATTATTAACTGAAGAATTAAGAATCATCCGAAAATCCAAATAGGAAAACCGTGAAATTATCACGGGTCTTTCTAGTTTTGTAAAAGTTGTTAATCTCAAATATTTCAATATGCGATAGGGGAATTTCTACGGATATTTTATTGTCGTAGAACTCACCATGAGCTTATTCAATTATTAACTGAAGAATTAAGAATCATCCGAAAATCCAAATATGAAAACCGTGAAATTATCACGGGTCTTTCTAGTTTTGTTAAAGTTGTTAATCTCAAATATTTAAAGATGCGATAGGGGAATTTCTACGGATATTTTATTGTCGTAGAACTCACCATGAGCTTATTCAATTATTAACTGAAGAATTAAGAATCATCCGAAAATCCAAATAGGAAAACCGTGAAATTATCACGGGTCTTTCTAGTTTTGTAAAAGTTGTTAATCTCAAATATTTAAAGATGCGATAGGGGAATTTCTACGGATATTTTATTGTCGTAGAACTCACCACCATGAGGAAAACCGTGAAATTTATTCAATCAAATATTTAAAACTGAAGAATTAAGAATCATCCGAAAATACAAATAGGAAAACCGTGAAATTATCACGGGTCTTTCTAGTTTTGTAAAAGTTGTTAATCTCAAATATTTAAAGATGCGATAGGGGAATTTCTACGGATATTTTATTGTCGTAGAACACGCAATGAGCTTATTCAATTATTAACTGAAGAATTAAGAATCATCCGAAAATACAAATAGGAAAACCGTGAAATTATCACGGGTCTTTCTAGTTTTGTTAAAGTTGTTAATCTCAAATATTTAAAAGATGCGATAGGGAATTTCTACGGATATTTTATTGTCGTAGAACACGCAATGAGCTTATTCAATTATTAACTGAAGAATTAAGAATCATCCGAAAATCCAAATAGGAAAACCGTGAAATTATCACGGGTCTTTCTAGTTTTGTAAAAGTTGTTAATCTCAAATATTTCAAGATGCGATAGGGGAATTTCTACGGATATTTTATTGTCGTAGAACACGCAATGAGCTTATTCAATTATTAACTGAAGAATCATGAGACTATTAAAATCGGAAAACTGTGACATTTTCTTGGGGCTTTCTAATGTATATGATCTTAGCTTCTAAAAATAACTTTTTCATGTTTACATACAATAAATAATTATAAAAAATATTAAATTTTTTTAGAATTTTAAAGTTAGGGCCCAGTAATATAATATAATATAAAGTAATATAACCCAGTAATATAGTGTATTGTTATTTCCCCTGTAGCGTTCGTAGTAACCCCAGCCGTCGTCAAATAATCCACATTACGACAAATTAGTTAAGCAGAAGAAAACAATTAGGTAATTATCTAGATTTATTTGTCTTTAAAAACTTGTGGTTTTTATTTGAGCTCCATGACCTTTCTACTCAGGTGAGCATTTTTCTGTATGCGATCGCTGGAAACATGATCGCATCTTCTGAATTATAAAAATACAAAAATTGTGGATCTTAGCAGCTGGTCGCGAATGGCGTTAATAAGGTATCCTAATTAGAAAAAAAAAACTCCATCCCCGATAATATCATATCACATCATACGGATAGTGTTTTAAGTTACTGAACCCTTCGTTTTTTGGGGTTTTTTATTTATTCCCAGCCGCTGGCGTTGAGAGATTCAACGTCCAAGCAGATACGATTTCGTTTTTTTTTTTTTTTTTGTGTCCTAATTGTGGTTACCGGGGTAAATAGGCGTTTCCGGGGTGGTGTTGATAAAACCACAAACAAGGAAAATTTTAAGTGATAGATCTAGCTCGATTCTTTTTGCCATTAAGTGAGCATGGAGTCGGAATGGAGTTCCACAAGTTCTAGAAAAGAAACTGTTACGACTACATCCCACCAACTCAATAGTAAAACCTCATCGCCATTCTAGCACTGCGCTTAAATTTAAAAAAAAATCTAGGCTCTATAGGGAAGAACTCACCTGAACAATTACCATGAAGGTATTTGTAGAAACAGTTAAGGGAGGCAACCTTACGGTGGTGGGTAGGGGAATGAATCTCAGAGTCCAGATCAGGACCAATATTACTGAATCTTTAGATATTATCAGAAATCTTTATATAGATAGCAGGAACACTGGATCATATATATAAGAAGACGAACTAAGTTCTTCATGTTCCCTGACCTTTCCGATCACGACTCTCTACACTTTCCTATCCTTTTTAGGTCTTATAAATTTTGTCTTTTCGTTATGTCTCCTCAATCTTTCTCCGCCATCCATTTATTCAAATTCGCTAGGTATCTTATACGTTGTTTTTCTCTATCCCTCTTGGCTTCAATCTGTCTTGTTGGTATCAAATTTTTCGAGCCATCTTTCCTCATGACGTAACTTAGAAATTACAATTGCCTCTTCTTGATATTAATTATTAGTTTCCTTTTTGTTCATATTTTCTCCTAAACGTTATCGTTCTTTATATTTTCGGTCAATGATATTCTCAGCATCCTCCTGTTGCTTCAACAATATTCCTTATCTAAAGACATTGTTCAGCATACACTGTATTGTGAGACCGAAAACTACCTACACAATAGACTCTTCCAAGCCTATATTAAGTAGGCGACATAGCACTCTAGAGAGTGACACAGAGTGACAGTGAGAGTCTCGTACGACTACCAGTATTGGACACTAACATATAGTAAGCTCCGCTTACACTATCTCTGTAACCTGTTGTTAATATATCTTTCTTACTTCTAATCCCTGTTCCGTGTTTTCCTTCCGTGGTCCCAACTTTGGCACCCACATCACACTGCAATATAGGAGGACTGATATTACATAACAGGGCAGTAGTCTTTTTGTTTCTAACGAAATTTTCATGTTTCTTATTACTTTACTTAGCTTATGGAAAGCATATTTCGGTATCCCAGTGCACCTTTTGATTTCAGGGTCACACTTTCCGTCCTCTGTTAAAACACTTCCTGGATCTTCAAATTCTTGTATAGTTTGATTTTTGATATCTCCAATTTGCATGTTGAGTTGTCCGTTTTACTATCATGCATTCTATCTTGAAATAGATGATTAGTCCTTTTATCACGCTTTCTTTCACTCTCTTCTATAGGAGCTCTTATAGTTTTCTTTTTTGTCTGCTACCAACACTGCGTTATCTTCATATCTCATGATGATAAGATTGTGGCTGCCAATAATGAATCATGATTGGACTTGTAATTCTCACAGAATCGCCTCTCTGTATTGGTTGAATAATTTCTTTAAAAAGACATAGAGACAAACCTCTCATATACAGACCTCCCATCAACGGACTTCGGATGCAACGGATAAAATCTGCAGGTGATTTTTTTTTTT
>CAHIKZ030001278.1:355000-382500 GCA_903632075.3 Acanthosepion pharaonis
GAAAGGCCGAAACGCGAACACAATAATTATTGTAACCTTGTCAGTAATTTTCCTTACATTGTCCAGGTATATAAAAATCATTTCCCTTATATATATATATACACACATAAATTATATATATAATTTAGGAAGAATGATATAGCTAAATAGAGTTTGGAAATAATGTCATATGTAGATAGATAGATATATAAATAGATAGATAGATAGATAGATAGATAGATAGATAGATAGATAGATAGATAGTTATGAACAGTCATAAATGGTTAGATATATTAACAAAATTAGATAGATTTATAGATGGGAAATATATTATTATATATATATATATATATATATATATATATATAGAGAGAGAGAGAGATAGATAGATAGATAGATAGATAGATAGATAGATAGATGAATATGAACATTCATAGATAGATATATTAACAAAATTTGATAGATAGATTTATGGATGGGAAATATACATATATATATATATATATATATATATATATATATATATATATATATATATAGAGAGAGAGAGAGAGAGAGAGAGAAACAGACAGACAGACAGATAGATAGATAGATAGATAGATAGATAGATATAAACAGTCATAGATAGATATATTAACAAAATTAGATAGATAGATTTATAGATGGGAAATATACATATATATATATATATATATATATATATATATATATATATATATATATATATATATATAGATATAGATAGATAGATAGATAGATAGAGATGAGTCGGCGTAACGTAATATTTTGCTCTCTTTTTATCTTTTTATTTCTCTTGCGTATGTATCAAGGGCATTGACATCTTCCAATAAGCCGCCGGAAATGAAATGACAAGTCATGCTCGTTGTAGTCGTCACAAACCAGATGGTCCGGCAGTGAGTGAACTTCTTGAAGGAGCTCAGTTCCATCGGGCGAAAGGTCAGTTACGAGCTGGATACTTCTGCCGAGACGTGCCAAGAAAAACTAATATAATAATAATATATAATAATAGGTAGAAAATGTTCCCAGTGGGCAGACGTCGTAAGGACGGTCGTGTTCGCCAAAATAGACCAGGAGTGTATCAAGAGAGACCTCATCATTTCAAAAGCGAGCAATGATACGGGCTAGGTCAAGTTGCTGGGCGAAGTGGTCATGTCTTGAATCGTGAGGTGGTTCATGAGAGGCCCTAAGTGTTTAAGCCGGAGAGTTTTCACGATCCTCTTGTGTTCAGTACATAGCTTCTTAACTTTCTTGACTTCAGTCAATTAGACTAATATATTTGAGACGTCGACGAAGTTGAAACTAATGAGTCGCCTTGGCAGTCTTTAAGCACTTGTTGATGTCTGGCATTGTGAACGTGATGCTATTGTGGACGAGAAATACCTGCGGTCTAAAATGGCGTCTGCGGACGCCTCAAGTCGGAGAGAGTTTTCATAGAATATATGAACGTTTTTTACTGTAGCTTTGAAAGCTACAATACAACGAATCTTTCTCTCCGGCCCCTATCTATCTATCTATCTATCTATCTATCTATCTATCTATCTATCTCAGCCTGCTCAGGATCTATCTATCTATCTATCTATCTATCTATCTATCTATCTATCTATGTCAGCCTGCTCATAATCTATCTATCTATTTTCTCTCTCTCTCTCTACACACACACACACACACACACACATATATATATATATATATATATATATATATATATACAATTTGTTTATTTATAGAGTATATAATGGAATTTATTCGACATTTGTTGTCATTTTACCTGGATATCTATCTTTGTGTGTATGTCTCTCTCTATATATTTGTGTGTCTGTGTACGTACAAATTTTATATACCAATAAAACCTTATATAAAATTTCATTTGCTAATATTATATATATATATATATATATTAATTTAAAATATATATAATTCATTTCATTAGGAACGAAGTTCGATCCTAATTCCTCAGATATATATATATATATATATATATATATATATATATATATATGTGTGTGTGTGTGTGTGTATATATATATATATATATATATATACACGCTTCATCTGTAGCTAAATGTTAGAGTACGTTAGGCTATATGATGGTTGCGTGTATAAAGGAGTTTCGATTCCTGTCGGAGGACACATATTTTTTTCATGGGATTTCTCGGATATTCAAGCCGGTAAATGTTGTAATACCGCTTATTATAAACAGACCATTTATTTAATATTTGTATCTCTACAAATAATCTATAAACAGAATATATATATATATATATATATATATATATATATATATGTGTGTGTGTGTGTGTATATATATATATATATATATATACGTACATTTTATATATATATATATATATATATATATATATATATATATGCTTAAAGGCCACCCTATTAAATTAACTTCTGCGCATGGTTCTTGATTGGGCTTTTGGCTTCTTCAGGCGTCTGAGAATTCCAAAGTCTTTGCATATCCACAGCAATGGACGCTCTCTTGGCTGCCGTTCGATGTGGTTTTCATTTGCTCCTTACTTTCTTTTTCCTCCCTACGGGCATTGGTTTTATGGATTGCAATCTGGTCCCCACTGTGTATGGAGATTTCTTTTGGTGTGGCATAATGCTGCCGTATAGCATGGATAAGCATCAATAAACTACAGGAGAACTCAAAATTGGTCACTGCATTTAAGTGTAGCATCTATATTTAAGCGTACCTTTTAAAAGTTCAACACCAATTCTTCTGCCGCCACATAAATTTTAAATTTTTTGATGCATATAGGTCCTTACTTTCCGTACAAACAGTCGTTTTTATTTTATGGGTCAATTTCGCTGGATTTCGCATTTAATTTCAGTTATCCACAAATTTATTTCCAAATTATAAAAATCTTATTGTAAAAAAACCGCCGAAAAGAATCGCAGTCATGAGAAAGTGAGTAGCCAAGATTTCTGTAACATGAGCTATTGAACGTTAGAGAGATGTATCCCTTTAAATGGAAAAGTGTGACATCGTGACACACTGACATTGGCATTTATTATATAGAAGAAGAAGATGATCGATTGAGAGTTGTGCCCCTGACATTGGCATTTACTATATAGAAGTTTTTTGGATAACGAAAGATGCCTTGCAAAAACTAAGCAAAAATATTAGGAAACAGAATCAATTCTGTTTCTTTATCTCTCTAATATAACCAATTTCTTACCTTGTTTTCTATTTAACTAGCAATTCTTTCTTCTTCGATCTCCATTTCACATTGTAGCTTCTTCCACTTTCTTTCACTTCATCTTCCTTCAATCTTTCTTTAATTTCTTTTCTGTTCAATATCCATTCCTTTTTAGCACTTTGTCAAAATCTCTTTCACTTTTTCTTCTTTAAGGTGACTTTTATTATATCTTTATTCTTCTGTCCCCGTTTGACTTCCTCTTTCCTCTGAAATATTTAATTCGCGTTCTTTTCTTTCATCAAACTCTTTTTAATTTCCTCTTCCTTAATTCATCTTTCACTTTCACTTTCACTTTCTTTTCCTTCTTCAATCTCTCCTTGACTTACATTTCCACACTTATTCTTCCTTGTTTGATTTCGTTCTCTTTTTCAACTCTTCTTTGACTTCTTTCTCATTCAAATTCTTTTTCATTTTTTCTTTATTCTTCAGTCTCTCGTCTTTCTTTTCCTTCTTTAAACTTTCCTACAATTTCTCTTTGCTTTTCAGTTTCTTTTTCACTTTACTCCTCGAAACTTTTTTTTCACTTCTTTCTTTTTGAATATTTCTTTCACGTTCTTTTCTTTCTTCTATCATTCTTTCAATTCCTTTCCCTTTTTCAACCTCTTTTTCAATTCGCCGTTAATCTTCACAATGTCCCTCTTGTCACTTATCCAAATATCCCAACTTTATATGGCTTCAGATCCTTCAAAGAACAAACTTTCCGTCGCTGTTTCTTTATTTTCGATCTTCTTCCAGATATCTAAGTAAACATGTCTTTGACCAAACCAGAGTTTACCATTCTAAAGAAGTTTCCACAGTTTATTTATTAAATTTTTAATTCTATTTATTTTTTTGGAATTAAATATCTTGAAGAACTCTTAGGACAGAAACGTAGGTATTTACTTTGATAGATGGGAACGATTAGAGAGATATTTGAAAAATGATGCCAAGTCAAATTCTTTATCAATATTGCATCGACTTTTCTTGGCTGATCATGGCTCTCCATAACTTCTATCTAGTGCAGCTTTTGGTAACATCTGTTTTTTTACTACAACGCTTTTTGTTCTGTTTTCCTTCCAAACAAGTTCGTTAGTTGGGAGTTTCTTGGTGTTTTCGGCGGTCTCTCTTGTCTGCAGGATATTCTATGTGTCAAATTTTGCAGAATATTTCAATATTATATTCCTCGGAAATTTCAAATATCTTCTTCTTCTTCTTCTTCTTCTTCTTCTTCTTCTTCTTCTTCTTCTTCTTCTTCCATGTGTCTTAAGAAAAATTCCTGTCTATTAATAGTTTGCTTATCTTTTGAAAGGCCTCTTTCGTGATTTCAACACGCCTTCGGATTTCGTCGCCACATGTCCATCCTCTATTAAAACACTTTCTTGAGAGTTAATTTTTATAATTCTTGGATATTGGCCTCACCAATTCATACTTCGCATCTTTTCGATGACAAATATACATTCAGTCTTCTCAGAATTGAGGTTAGTCATTTCTTCCCGCTTTCCTTTACTAACTTCTGCATCAATGACTGAACTTTATTTTCCGCGTCTGCTATTAAAACTGAGCCATCTGCATATTTCATATTGCCAATAATGAATCCTGGTGGGACTTCTAATTCTCTCACAAATATCTTTGCTGTAAAAATATGTGTGGGAGTCATTGACATATGGATTTTTATATAACAAAACAATGTTAGGAAATTTAATGACAAAGTGGCAAAATAATTCGTGTAACGCGTTTCTTCCTTTAGGTCTAAGGTGATGTTTATGGTGATGTAACTAAACATGAGCACAAAGGAGAGGGTCACTAAAATTTTAAAATTTATAATTTATATTTTTATTTATTTATTTGGATACATAGTTTATTAAATTTCATTTACTTTATTTTTCTTTTTGTTTATTAACTATATAAAATTGTGAGCAAAGATCTGCCAAGAATGGTGAAAGGTTAAATATGGAAACAAATTTAATGTGATCTAGTGATTAAAGCAATTTTATACCATTTTGTCTCTGTTAATTAATTTCACTTTAAATTAAATTAAGTTTTAAATCGAAATTATGGCTAGATTCATTATGGTGAACAATTAAGACACTTAATGTTTTGTATTGTAAAATATGCCTTTTGTATTCATGTAATTTCTTATTTAAGTTCCTCAAAGTTTCACCTATGCATTCCTTCCGACAATCATTACAGGTGATAGATTAATTTATTCCTTCAGTTTTAAGCTAATTATTTTTTTGCATTCAATTGTTATTGTTTTATACATGGTTGTGACAAATTTTATGTTATGGTTAAATTCTTTTCAATTGCATCTGTAACAAGGTTGATCAGTAAAAAATATATATATATATATATATATATATATATATAT
Source organism: Acanthosepion pharaonis (assembly GCA_903632075.3). Lineage (NCBI taxonomy): Eukaryota > Metazoa > Mollusca > Cephalopoda > Sepiida > Sepiidae > Acanthosepion > Acanthosepion pharaonis. The sequence goes on from CAHIKZ030001278.1 coordinate 360,560, forward strand.
ATATATATATACTAAATTTATATACAATATTTCAAAATATTTCAGAAAATTTTATATGCCATTATATTAGCCTGATGGCAATGGTTCTACCATTTTTTGTCACAATTATTTACTTCTATGATTCAATTCATCATTATTCAATTATTACGTGGACTCATGAACATTTGAGTGTTTGATTTGTTTTTACGTTTTGTGATTTTTTTTTGTGGGTTAGTTAGAGCTGAAACATTTTAAATTGTAAGGATTTTTATTCTTGCGAGTGAAGTTTTTTTATAATAATTCGACATGAACTTCTTAGTATTTAACCCATAGCTGGGGAGAAGATTGACTCATACCTTTTTCAATGATATTTTCTCGTAAGTGAATGTAGCGAACCCGTATGGTATTCGAACTCGGCAATCCGATTTCTCTATTTGAGCCACTATGCATTACACCAACCGTATATTATCAGATTCATGGAAGAAAGAGAAAAATTAAATAATTTTTTAATTTCCCATACCCTTTACATAGAACATTGTCGTATTGCATTTTCATCTTAGGTAGGGGGTGTTGCGATTTACTCCGACTGCTGCACTGAAGAGAGGAGAAACGGAGAAGCGTGCTCGACGAAGAGAAAACAACACAGTGACGTCGGGGGCGATGGTCTTCATTGCAATCGTGACTCTCACTCACGTGTGGGCCTGTACAGCCATAACAGATGCTGTAGCGTCATCAGCAGCTGAGGCATAACACTTTGGGCGCAGATCCAAAATTTCTCAAAACCGACGGAAGTCACGCACGCAGAAAAATGTAAGTCGTCATACCATTACCTGATTATGCGCTTACGACACACCCCTTTCTACAAGCTATCAGTCCTGATAGACGATGTCTAAGCAGACACACACAAAACGAATGCAGAGCAGCTCATTGTAGATGTGGCTGAATTCCATTGAACTGTCCTCGCCTGAAATGACCCTTGCTGACCCCTGTCCAGTATGGAATTTTGGCGAGAGTAATGATTTGGTTGGGATAAATTTTCTTGTCGTTTGGCGAATTTCCCACTCTTTTTCTTGGAGAGAAGAAAACGAAATGTCCGGTGTTGGAGTTTTGATGGTAGCAAGGCCGATCAATGTAGGCAAAAGGGCCAACGATGAAGTATGAGTCACGAATATGGAAGAGTTTAAAATAGATAAGTATGGGGTTATCCATTTGATGCAGAGAGTACAACAAACAAAACAAAACAAATTGAAAAAAACGAACGTCATATAATGGCAAAGAAAAAAAGAGACAAAAAAGAAGAAAGATTTATCGAGCAAAGGAATTATGAATGGGAAAAAGAATTTACAGAAATGTGTCAAAAAGAAGAAAAGCAGAAGAATGATGCAGTTAATAGAAAGAAAGAAAGAAAGAAAGAAAGAAAGAAAGAAAGAATGAAAGAAAGAAAGAAAGAAAGAAAGAATGAAAGAATGAAAAGTGTAAAGAGGTCGAAATATGTATAATAAAGAATTCAAAAGACGGTTGAACGAAGAAGAAGGAGAACAAGCAGAAGAAGAGGAGGGAAGAAGAAGACGAATATGAAAAAGAGGCGAATGAATAAGAAACTGATATAGATGAAGAAGGTGAAGAAGTAAAGTAAGAAAAAGCTGCAGAAGAAGAAGAAACAGAAGAAGAAGAGAAAGAAAGAAAAAGAAACAGAAGAAGATGACGAAGAAGTAGAGGAAAAGGAAGAAGAAGAAGAAGAAGAAGAAGAAGAAGAAGAGGAAAAATAATAATAATAAGAAGGAGAACAAGCTGAAAAAGGTAAAGAAAAAGAAGAAGAAGCAGAAGAAGAAGAAACAGAAGAAGAAACTGAAGAAGAAAGTGAAGAAGACGAAAAGGAAAAAAAGAATCAGTAGAAGAAGAAGAAGAGGAAAAACAAGATGAAGAAGAAAAACAAGATGAAGAGGAAGAGGAAAAAGAAGAAAAAGCAAAAGCAGTAGAAGAAGAAGAAGAAGAAGAAGAAGAAGAAACTGAAGAAAGAAGAAGAATTAGAAAAAGATAAAAAAGAAGAAGAAAAAACGGAGGAAAAAGAAGAAGAAGAAAAAAGAAGAAGTTGAAGAAGGAAGAAGAAGAGTAAGAAGAAGAAGAGAAAGAAGAAGAAACTGAAGAAGAAGAAGAAAAAGAAGAAGAAGAAGAAAAAACAGAAGAAGAAGAAGAGAAAGAAGAAGAAACTGAAGAAGAAGAAGAAGAAGAAGAAACGGAAGAAGAAGAAGAAGAAGAAGAAGAAGAAGAAACGGAAGAAGAAGAAGATGAAGAAGAAGAAACGGAAGAAGAAGAAGAAGAAGAAAAAGGAGAAGAAGAAAAAGAAGAAACGGAAGAAGAAGAAGAAGAAACGGTAGAAGAAGAAGAAGAAACGGAAGAAGAAGAAGAAGAAGAAGAAACTGAAGAAGGAAGAAGAAGAAAAAGAAGAAGAAACGGAAGATGAAGAAGAAGAAACGGAAGAAGAAACTGAAGAAGAAACTGAAGAAAGAAGAAATAAGAAGAAGAAGAAGAAGAAGAAGAAGAAGAAGAAGAAGATTGTTATGATAGTTTATGATGGAGGAATAGAAGTAAAAGAAGTAGCAAAGATAATCGAACAAGAAAATAAATGACACGGTGAAAATTGTCAAAATAAGTAGAGAAGAAAGAATAAAAAGAAGGAAGAAGAAAAAAGGACATTAGAAAAAACAGAGAAGACAAATAAGATATTAAAAGAAAAAAAGAAAGAAATCATGATAACGAAGTGAAAACGGTTAAAAAATATCAAATTAGATTTTGCTAAAATAAGAAAAACGAGGAAGAAAAAATTGACGAAGTATACATAAATTGTGAAGAAGAAAATCTATAAAATAGAAGAAGAAAAAGAAGAAGAAGAAGAAGAAGAATGTAAATATATGTAAGAAGAAGTACATTAAAGAAAGAAGAAAAGGGAGAAAACGAAGAATAAAAAGATAAAAGAAGAGAAGTGGTCTAGGAAAGAAAAGAAAAAAATATCAAAAATAAAAGAAACGAAGTAGCAGTTAAGGGAATAAATGAGTTTAAAATACAATAAAGAAAGGGAGGGAAAAAGAAAAAAAGAAAGAAAGAATTTGATATTAGTCTTATTATTGATGATGAACATGATGATGAAGACGACATAGACAGCAATTTGCCGCTCCAATCAAATCCAACATGGCTGCTAATCAAGCAAACATTCTTTCAGAATGTCTATAAATGAAGGTTAATAATAAAAAAAAGAAGCGTAAAAAAAAATGGCGCCTTTAACAGTGACAAGAAAAGAAAAAAATATCAATAAATACCAGATTTACAAACACAGATCAATGAAATAAACATGTAGACGTCCTACCAGTATATTTATTATTAGTGGACACCTTATTAACAACATCATGTATGTAAGACAATTTTTAGCATCAGAAAATGCAAACAGGTGAGGTGTTATACAATTAGAAAAAAAGGTGTATACATTGCGGTGAGAGAAATCTGCGCATCATGTGTGAAGTACCGATAAGTATTTTATTTTTATTTTTACAGTTCCAATATTTTAAGCCTTCCAGGAATTTAATCCATATATTTCTCTACTTGATAGAATTCCTAGTGATCCATTAACTACAGGTACTGTTGTTGTCTTGAAATACAACATACTTCTGATTTTTATATTGAGATTGTTATATTTAGATAGTTTCACAAATGTTTTCAGAGATATTTTTATGAGCTCCTGCTGTCAGCAGACATGTAATTTCAACATGATTTTCCCCCGGTTACATGTGGATAATTTACCTGGATTTCCTAATTGTTCTGAACCCATAAGGTGCTTAGCTCATCCTTAGGTACAATTGGTTGAGTCTGATGTTCCAACTCTCTTTTCGAGAGAGGTTTTGTTATTATTATTATTATTATTATTATTTTCTTTGATTTCTGGCGTTTACACATTTCTTTCCGAGTCCCGCCCAGAGGCCTAAGGTTAGAAATTACATAGATAAAGCCCTTCGTAAAGTGTGGACAATACTTGTCAGAACAATTTTTCAGGCATGGACTTCCAGGAATCCCTTCGATTAGTCTACTGCAATCTTTTCCAACCAGTCTTAGGGCTCCAACTACAACAGGGATTGTTAATGTTCCCATATGCCACATTTTCGAGATTTCTATTTCAAGGTCCTTGTATTTTGACTGATTTTTGAATATCTTCAAAGATACATTGCAGACAGCAGGGACTGCCATATCAATAAGGAGGCGCCGTTTTTGTTTGTGGTCTTTAATAACAATATCTGGGCGGTTCAGATTTCTATTGTATAAACATTTCCTTCCGGGTCTCAACTAGAGATCTAAGACCAGAAATGTTTTCATGGCATTTTCCACTGATCATTTTTTTTGTAAAAACAAAAGGAAAAGAAAAGCTACGATCACACACATTTTACATTGATAAAGAACTTAGCAATGTGAGAGCTGTATTTGTGAGTACATCTTTTTGTATTTTTTTAAATGCACGGTCGACCTGAGATCACTTCAATAAGTCCCTCAGAACCTTTCACAATCAAACTGGGAGTTCCAAGTATATCTGAAATTAGTGATGTCTTCATGTGCCATATTTTTGTGATGTCCAATTCAAGAGCCTTGTATTTTCATAGTTCTTTTTAAAGATATTCAAAGATACATTACAGTCTACAGCAACTGCTATGTCAGTAAGAAAGCACATTTTGTTTTTGTGGTCTTTAATCACTATATCTGGGGGATTAGCAATCGCTATCACTTGACTTAAAATATTTTTGCTCTTCCTTGCCTTTAAAGCAGTGCCATTTTCCGTGCTGATGTTGCTACATGCCTTACTTCGTGCCTATCTCACACTGCGAATTTTTTTCTAAGCTCTATTCTAAACATTTAATCTGTTACGAAAAGAGAACTAAACAAAATGAACACAAAACGATCAGCTTTAAAAAAGGACTCGTAACTGGAAAAACCGAATGAAAAAAGAATGTTAACAACAAATACTTTTTCACACCAAACCCAGTTCTGCGGAATCAGGATTAACGTTGTGTTTAAGCAAGCGAATGAACCAATCGAAGTAAAGTGCCATGCAGATTTAAATTTTTCCCACTTGTGACGAATGCAGCTATCGATTTTTTTTGTTTTTTTGCATGCTAGCATGTTTGTTAACATTTGTGTCAGTCAGCTGTTGGCTCTCACGCTGGCCAATAGAATCTTCCTGCCTATTCGTAGTAGGCCAGTAGAAAATGGCCGCAAAGTACATGAAAAGTGCCGTAAAAGCATGAAGATAATCGATTATTTCCACTATCCATAGGAGTTGGGAAATGCAAAGTCGGTCTTGGCCTTCCCGTTAACTTGGAGCATGTGCATGTAAATTTTGGTGCAAATCCGTCGAAAATTGCGGCCATGCATTCGTTACACACACACATCCTGCCCTTTATAGATAGAGATACTGTCTTCTGGGTGGATTTAATTCTTTCTTGGTCTTCCACTAATAATGACACTAATTATTAATTTTGTCTTATAATTTGCTCATTTCGTCCAGGTAGTAGGGGTTTGTTGCTGGATGTTCAAATCTCCAGCACCTACGCCATTATTCTTATCGACACTACTTCTACCGTGAGAGAGACATATTCTTTTATCTAACCTGAATTTCCTACAGTTACGCGTCTCCTGGTAAATCATTTTCCAATTATTCCTTTGCTTGCCAAGACTGCAGAAACATGAATATCTTTTACTCCCATACTCACCCTTGACAGTAATTAATCAATACTAATTATTTGATAGGTTTCTGATCACCTAATTGCAATGCAATCAGCAGGTGTATAATTGTTGATAATCTCGGTCTGTGTCTTGTAGAGGAAATTTTAATTCAAGGATGCATTTACCTTTATTCAGATATATTTTATTTTATTTCGTAATTCATCTTATAACTTAATGAAAAAAAAATATGAAACTATAAAATTAAATTTTCTTTTTTTTTTACTCAGCAAAAGATTTTTTAAAAACTTCTTTTTTCTCGAGAAACCTAGACTAATAATTATTTCATATTTGTTTATTCATTCGATGAATTTTTATCTATCAATAAACTACGCATACACACTGTAAAATATATATATATATATATATATATATATATGGTGACGCAATGCACTATATATATATATATATACATATATATATATATATATATATTGTGTATTAGGTCATCAGATAATTATTCAAACATAGATTGTCTATTATGTGTGATCAAGAGCCGTTTTAAGTTTCATATGGTGGCTTTTATTTTGGGGGAAATAGAGACGAAATGTGTCCAAAATTTGGATATTTTTTATTATGGTCTTCCTTGATCTAAGCGTTGGGCTCACATGAGCCATCTTCAGAGTGATTATACAAAAATTTAAACCAAGTTCGTCCCCATCAAAGATGATATTCTGTTATTTTGACATAGAAGACTGCTATGCGACGATAACGGCCGCGTAATAGCAGAAATTAGCAGAAATAGGTCGGAAATTCGTGATGCGTTTCTCTGACATCTTGCCACGTGAATGACCGAAACATTAACAATCTAAACCAAAGAATACATATTCTATTCATACGAATCTATCCTAAAAATATTGTCGGCATTAAGTAACCCATTGAGGTTGATATACCGTAAAACAAAATAAACCAAACCAATCTAAACCAAAGAATACATATTCTATTCATACGAATCTATCCTAAAAATGTTATCGTCATTGAGGTTGATATGCCGTAAAACAAAATAAACGAAACCAATCTAAACCAAATAATACATATTCTATTCATACGAATCTATCCTAAAAATGTTGTCGGCATTAAATGACCCATTGAGATTGATATGCCGTAAAACGAAATAAGCCAAACCAAAGCAAACAACTAAAAGTCTATCGAATATCCACCCAAAAATAACGCACTTATACACGATCACAGCAATGAAAAAAAATCCGGTGTAGTCAAGGGTTTTTATTTAATAAATCTTCGAATTTATAGACCACAATCCTTGCCCCAAGAAACGAAATACATTGGTAATCACTACTGCGATATTATATTGATTGAGAGGTTTGTCCCTGTGCTAAGAATTTATGGCAATCTTTTCTGAAATGAAAAAAAAATACACGCAGTGAGATATGCTTATCTTTTATTCCGGCCGTATAGACCATTTGTCTTACACTGCAATCTCTGCAAGCTGTTTGTCTCTGCTTGTTTCCGCCTTCAACAGTACTTTGCATGATGGCGTTGCAGAGAATGTCAAGCCGTGTAACGTGGCCAAACCATGCCACCGTCCGACGCTTAACAGTGGCGAAGAGAGATTTCTATTGACGAACAATACTTTTGACTTTGCTTAGTATATAGTCCTTGGTTTTCTGCTCCCAGTAAATGCAGTGAAGCTTTTTCAAGCATTTGTTCTAGAACGTCTGTATCATTTCCGATCTCACCCAGAAATGTCCATGTCACACATAGAAGTGGAGAAAATTGTGGGGACGACTAACGATTTGTAGAACATCGTTTACTTATTCATATGCATTTCTCCTATCAATCGCAAATTTCATCTTTGATCCGAGGGTAACATGGCTCATATTGTGTTCACATTTGCATCTGTTCTTCTTACGTTTCGATGCCCGCTTTTGGCGTCATTGTGCAAATATTCTTGCCCTTTCTTGTACAGTGTTTTGCCTGTGTCAAGAGGGTGACTACTGGAAGACTTGATGTCTGGCAGCATGACTCTTAACCATATCACACTAGGAGGAGAAGCCAATCATGACTGTCAGACAATTTATCTGACCACATCACCACTTACATCTGGTCACCTAACTGCACAGACTGCAAACCTTTGATTATTACGTGTGGGGTGCAACTGAGCGAGATACAATAAAACTCCTTGTAACACCAAAGTTGAACTGAAAGCAAGGATTATGGCAGCCTTCACTAACTTAAACGAGGAGACCATCCACAAGTGTTGCATGAGATTCCAAAGTCATCTGGAGACCTTGCATAAAGCTAATGACGATTTTATTGAATAAATGTAACCTTTTGTATTTCAAGATATTTTTTGTGTAATTTTGGGAAAGATATCTTTTAAAATGAGCTGTCAGTGTTATTTTCATTTTTACGTCGTTTAGACAACAATTTATTCGTCGCATTCTATATATATATATATATATATATATATATATATATATATATATATATATATGCGTGTACATGGAAATAAAGAATAAAATCAAGAAGCAGACGAAAAAGGGAGACATAGAAAGATCGATAACAAAGAGGAAGAAAAACGCACCATTGATGGAGCATCTAATTCGGCCTTTTTCATACGCCCTCTTTGAAGCCATCGTTTTGCAAGTTGGCGCCAATATATTAACTCCATTCAAAATCCTAAGATATATTGCCAATTTTTGGATTTGATCAGTATTCATTTTCAATTCAACAAAAAAATGGAATCGTTAGTCACGAACCATAGTATTTTTTGTTTCAGTTGTAAAGAATTGCCTCAAAACGAGACATTATTTTTTTATACTGAAATAAAGATAAAGGCGCAAAAATTACTTTATTTAAAGAAAACAACATTTTTGTTCTCATTCTGTAAGTTACAACGCTATTAATACTGTTTTCGTTTGATTTTATACGTTTTTCGGCATTTAGTCCAAGTCGATTTTTGTATTTGTTTGCAACATGTATTTGAATATAATATATTTAATATTGTTGAAGTCCTCGCTAAGTTTTTAGTCAAGTTTTAAAAACTCTACATTTCGTTCAATTTCGTAAACCAATCAATAAAATTTAAATAAGATGATTTGTTTGGAAAATACTTTGACAAAAACACTATTTCTAGGTTTAATAACTACTTTAATTTAATTTAATTTTAAAGGACTTCATGGTAAACAATATTTTTTTAAGAAAATTTCCTCTTAAATTTTTAACAGCGAAGAATAAATTCTTAGGATTTCTTACTCTTGAGTATGCAACATACAACAACAGTATGTACGTAAATACTTCTTTCTGGAGCGAAATTCTAATATTTAAAGGTGTGATTTGTTTATAGTTCTCGCAAAAGCAATCTCCATTCTTGTATATATAAAAAGTTAAAGAAAACCGATGCAAAAATATTGCATTTTTATTACATAAGTGTTTCTTATTTTAATGATTAAATTGTTTTTATTTAAAAAAAAAAACAACAATTTAATGATTAAAAGTGTGAGTATTTTGTATGTCAAATAATAAAACATTTAATTTTGCAAAAAAAAATTAATGAATATTTATTGTACAAAACTATGCAACTGTGTTTGTAAACTATGATGCATACGCATAACCCCCCCCCACAAATTGGCTTCCAATCTTTTAATGTATTGCTATTTTAGATGGTGTGACAGACGGACTATCGGAAGAATTTTATATATAGGTAAAAGTATCCCACAATGTGATAATAGAATATATGCCATACATCCTGACGCTTATACAACAACGAAAACCAGTAACCATGTATCTTGAATGACTAATGGGCTTCATTTTGAGAGGACAATTAATTAAAAAATAGCTTTACCGAACCTGTGAACTTAGAACAGTAAAATCATCGTCTGCTATGCAACACAAAATGAATGTTTAAAAACACGCACACACTCATGGAAAGAAAGAAAGAAAGAAAGAAAGAAAGAAAGAAAGAAAGAAAGAACAATTAAAGAAAGATGGAAAGAAGCAGAGTAAAAGAAAGACAGAGAAATGAGTGAGAAAGAAATAAAAAATAAAAGAACGAAAGAAAGAAAGAAAGACGAAGATGTGAGGAACGGTTAAAGAAAGACAGAAAGAAGGATAGAAAAAGAAAGAGGGAGAAATGAGGAGTCTTTAACATAAGAAAGAAATAAAGAATGAACGAAAGAAAGAAAAAAGAAAGGTTAGTTTATAGAAATTCTGAAGAAATAAAAAAGAAAGATGCTTTGATTCTAAGATAGTATTTAGAACAAAAGAAAGGAATGAAAAAGTAAAGAAACGAGCAAACAAAGGAAGGAAATAACAAAAAAAGGAAAAGGTTAAATCATTTGTATTTAAGAAAGACGTACAAATCATTCACGAAGAAAAATAAGAAAAAAAATTCTATGAAATGGAACCAAAGTTTGCTGACATTATAGTCACAAAAATATCATCAAACCAAAAAAGAATCAACTAAATCATTTCTTTTAAATTCAAAGAAAATTCAAGTAAAGAAAGAATAAATAATTTACAGAATTGAATCAATTCAAAATTGAATCGAAAAAAAACCCAAAAATATTGGGTTGCCACACATGAAATGACGCACTCTATCGAAAATGAATAAAATAATTCTGAAATATTAAATAACTAATTTATTTAGTTGAAATAGACACCATGTTGAGGAATAACTGATATGATACCTCTAAATTCTCCCAGCTTAAAAAAATATTAGCCTTTGATATGATAAACAGTTCAAATGCTTTCTAATTGAAGAATGTTTTATTGCATATGAAAAGCTCAAAATGCTTAAATAAGTGATAATTAGTTGGAGAGACATCAGGTGAATATGGAGGATGTGGTAAAAAATGAGACAACAGCCCTAACAATGAAAATAGTCCAAATAAAGTAATAACTACATATACTAATAAAAAAATTGCAAAGCCTAATACAAAGTCATTTGCTTCAAGATTTTTAAAATAATTTTTAATTTTTTTAAGTACATAAAATATTATCTAACGTGCCCCTGCTTGAATGTACGGTCGACCTTAGACGACATTATCAGAAAATAAGAGCGATGCTTATAGTCATATTTAAGTCAGCATTTCCTTAAGATTATGGGGAATATTATCTAACATTTTTATTATTACTGAGTACTTAGAAATTATATAAAAAGGCGACATTTTCTTAAATTAGGTCTTAACAGATAAAGTCTCTGTAGAACAGCAATAAAGTTTTTGACAAATTTATCATCATTTATTGAGTGACAAACAACGTCGAAAATCGCGTAATCACAGTTTTACTGTTTGTTTTAAAAATCCATTTCTCTGTTATTTTTAACTTAAAGTCAAAAGTATTTTTTTCAAGTCAGATTAATTGTACTTTAAATCAGCTAATAGGCCTTAAATAAAGTTTCAGAAAAGTATGTTTTATTTTCGGAAGATTTTTCAAACCGCGAATTAACTTTTATTTAAAAATGTGCTAAAAATGGACGCTTTTAAATGGTTTCCTGAAAGTAACTCAAAAGTTGAGATTCTAATAAATATAATTTCTATTTGAAATACACCAACGTATATTGCTTACGGGAAATGATGAATTTAATCATTTATCTTTTCAATTAACGCTGAAAAGAAAGCTTTAAGAATATTTTTTAGATTTTTAAACCTTCATTTTAAACTTTAGGTATCGACAATTTAGTGGAGGACCTTACTTCAGAAGGTACACGTTTTCAGGTAGACGTGTGTTTTAGACAGTGTATATTTTAAAGTTTTAATAAAGAGAATGTGCCTTTCAACACGATTCGAACCTGCGTCCCCTTTATATTGGGAAAACCATCATATATACCAGTATAATACTCAGCAACAAAACGCTATGTGTGTCGTTAAATCTCTCGAAGCCCTCACCTGATAAAATTATTTTCACCGTAAGGTTCCCTCTGTACATTCTGAACTTACTATAGAGACAGGAGTAAATGATTGTGTGGGTAGCTGTTGTGGAGTATTTTCACAGTGGAAGCTTGTATTTCTAATAAGTCGTCCTAAATTAGGTCCGACGTACAAAACGTTAGGAACTTGGAAAATAAGAGTCAATGACGCAGCAAATCTAGTTGTGATGGTTGGTACTTCAAATGTCCGAATCTCGACTGACGCGCTCAACACCATTCAGTATTTATCGTTCCACCCACGAGGACCGAATATGGCGCAAGGCCGGTTTTAATGTGGGTATCCCCGAGCCCGTAGGCCCGGCCAAATATATAGCCTTTGAACCCGCCTAGACGGACGAAACCTTGCCCTTCGGCAAAGCCTCGTCCGGGTTCCTCTCTGCTAACGCAGAGAGTTCGACAGGAGGCGTGCGCAGTCAGAGACCGCGAGACGCCATTCGGTATTTATCATTTCACCACGGGAAAGAATATGGCACAAGGCCGGTTTCCGAGCCCCGTAGGGTCGGCCTCCGAGCCCGGGTAGGCTCGGCCAAAAAAATAGTCCTTTGAAGCCGATTAGACGGGTTCAAAGGCCATTTATCTTTTCACCCTGGGGAAAGAATATGGCACAAGGCCGGTTTTTATGTGGTTTCCCCCCGGACGAAACCTTTTGCCCTTCGGCAAAGTCTCGTCCCCGGGGTTCCTCTCTGCTAACACAGAGAGTTCGACAGGAGGCGTGCGCAGTCAAAGACCGCGAGATGCCATTCGGTATTTATCTTTTCACCCACGGAAAAGAATATGGCACAAGGCCGTTTTTTATGGGTTTCCCCGAGCCCCGTAGGCTCGGCCAAAGCCGAAAACGGGTTTCAGGCCTTCTACCTCCCCGACGAAACGGGTTCAGGCTTACGCAGAGTTCGACAGGAGGCGTCCGCAGTCAAAGACCGCGAGATGACGACTGAAAAGAAATGGCACAAGGCCGTTTTTTATGTGGGTTTCCCCGAGCCCGTTCGGCCAAAAAAATAAAGCCGATTAAACGGGTTCAGGCCCTCTACCTCCCGGACGAAACTGCCCTTCGGCAAAGCTTCGTCCGGGAGCTTACGACAGAGAGTTCGAAGGAGGCGTCCGCAGTCAAAAGACCGCGAGATGCCATTCGGTATTTATCTTTTCACCCACTGAAAAGAATATGGCACAAGGCCGTTTTTTATGTGGGTTTCCCCGAGCCCGTAGGCTCGGCCAAAAAAAATAGCCTTTGAAGCCGATTAAGACGGGTTCAGGCCCCGTCTACCTCCCGGACGAAACCTTGCCCTTCGGCAAAGCTTCGTCCGGGTTCCTCTCTCTGCTTACGCAGAGAGTTCGACAGGGAGGCGTCCGCAGTCAAAGACCGCGAGATGCCATTCGGTATTTATCTTTTCACCCACTGAAAAGAATATGGCACAAGGCCGTTTTTTATGTGGGTTTCCCCGAGCCCGTAGGCTCGGCCAAAAATAGCCTTTTGAAGCCGATTAGACGGGTTCAGGCCTGTCCACCTCCCCGGACGAAACTTTGCCCTTCGGCAAAGCCTCGTCAGGTTCCTCTGCTAACGCAGAGAGTTAGACAGAGGCGTCCGCAGTCAAAGACCGCGAGATGCCATTCTGCCAGACTTGCCACTGCTACTCCTACTTATTATCTATGGGAAAGTCCATTACCAAAGAATAGGTACCTAACAGTAGCGTAGATACCAATTTGAGAGCTGGTGCCATCGCGAAGGTCATTAATGGAATTTGTTTTTAAAAATGTAAGGCCAAGTTGGACACCTGAATTACTATGAAAGGAACTGGAAGAGTGGCCGTTCACAATTTGAAAGGAAAGATTGGATCAGTTCAAGAATTTGTCCAGAGACACCGCAACTTCTATGCTAAATCCTGTCAAAGACTTTCAAGATGTGGTTTTCAATGCTACAGTCCGGGCTTCGACATATTTTTTTCCAGAGCTTGAGAGACTCTATCCGCAATTACTGTAACTAAATCAGCTGTTGATATACTAAGATACCTATCTGACATGTCATTCTATAACCAATCAGAAGATGACTATACATATGGAAGGACTTTGGCACTGTATTGGAGGCAATGCTTTGCGGTTGTGATTTGGTACTCAAGTGGTTGGCAGCCCCAAAAGACTTGGTAACCACTACATTAAACGTTATATTTAGTGGAAAACACGTGTTTGAATAGACATCAGTTTTTTAACAGTGTAAATTTACGTGTATAAATTTATTTAGGAACCCATTTTAAAGGCCTTTAGAAGGAATAAAACCTTCAATGGAAAGTGATTTAGAAAAGTACTTTATCAAATTAACATTTCGAGAAACGAACTTCCTTCAATTCCTGATTATGAAAGACATAATGGAAACAATGCTTTCCGTCGACGGATATTGATGAATTAAGATCAGAAAATGTCATTCGATTTTTTTTTTTTTTTTTTTTAAACGGTTTATTTTTATTTGTCTCTTCCAAGTCGTTTGCTTTCAGGAACGATAGATTCTTTTTTCTTGGCAAATTCATTCACGATTTTTAAATTTGTATTTTGTTTTCTCCGTCTTCCTTTCTTTTCCTCCAGTAAAATTATTCTTGTGATGTTTTATCTAATTTGGTTGTGAAAGGTTAATTTTTTTTTGCACAGCATTGATATTTTCTTTGTTGTTTTATTAAATTTTATTTTAATTGTTTACAGTCACAATTCTATCGTGAAGGAATATGCTCCAGCAAATGCAAGAATACACATATATCTCGCAATCCCCCTCTCTCTGTTTCTCTCTCTCTCTACATACATACATACATACACACACACACATTATATATATATATATATATATATATATATATATATATATATTATGAAATTGACAAAGTCCGACAATTATTTTAAGACATTTTTTTATGTTTATACGCTCTTTTTTATAGATACAACTATTTAAGTAAATGCTCTGTTTATAATAAACAGTATTAACAGCATTTACCGGCCTGAATGTCCCAGAAACTTTCATAGAATATATGCGTCCCCCTACAGGAATCGAACCTGTATCCTATACGGAACCGTCATATAGCCTGATGTGCTTTTACCGATTTAGCCACACATAGAAAATCATGGAGAATTGTAGTTTAAAAACAGTAAAATCGACCTTGCTAACCGAAACGCTCCTCTGTGGCTAAGTCGGTAAAGCACATCAGGCTATATGACGGTTCCGTATAGGATACAGGTTCGATTCCTGTCGAAGGACGCAGGAAATTTCCTGACACCTATGACTTGGTTCCTATGATTATGTAGCATGGTGCAGAGTCCTGTTAGCAAACATAGTCACCCCCTTGACCCAGAGCAGGACTACTTCCTCAAGGTATTTGATGTAGGCCTCCAAGTTGAGTCTGATGCTCTGTGGGAAGATGAATATAGAAATTACATCTCCATCACTAGTAATCGCTCTGAACACATTCGTAATCAGCATCCGACACATCCAACATTTTAGGAATCTTTTGCAATGTCCTCAGATTGCCAACCAAACACTCTGAAAGGTTCATGTTGGAGAATGATAAGCAGCACATCATGCCGTTTTCAAATTTCTGGCTGAGTGAATTGCATCATGATGCGGTTTTTTTCACAGGCGATGTCTAACTGACCCTATTATAATGTGCCATCAACAAAATAAAAAATAATCAACGCGCATGCGCGACATTAAATATGTGAAATGCGACAATTTACCCATTACACCCTGTTTATGTGTTCGTCTAGCTTGAAACAGCCTGTTGCCTCTGAGTATTGACTTCAATGTTAAATTTTATATTTATATTTACATACGCTCTATCTCTGAAAATTAGCACTTTATCCCATAAATATAGCACACCTTAAAACTATATTTCTTCATATATATATATATATATATATATATATATATATAAAATATATATATATATATATATATATATATATATATAAAATAATAATAATATTAAATATAATAAAAAGGTAATATTAGCTATATATATATATATATATATATATATATATATAAAAGAAATAGGAAAATGTAGTATTAGCCGACGCGTGTCGTCCAATGTGGATTTTTCAAGGCAAAAATGAAATGAATTTATTAAATAAAGTAACTAATAATAACAAAACAAAATGTTCTTGGCAACTGGAAGAATTTAGAGAAAGCTATTATATTCATATTATATTATATTTTCTAAATTCTTCCAGGTGGTAAGGACTCAATATCACTGATAGAATTGAATATATTATTACTATTATTATTATTATTATTATTATTAAAAACAACTGACATTTTGTGTCAATATTAATGACCGTTCAACTTTTTCAAAATCTGAATGATCTTTCTCAGACAAGGAGGAATTTCCATCAGAAATTTTCCGAAATTCCTTTCGGAGCTTTAGTATAAGCACTTTGTCCAAGCTTTCTTAAATCATTATCAGGCTAGGTAGAGAGTTGATTTTCGTAGAGCGTGGGTGTTGTGACGTAGACAAAGAGTGCTTTGACGTGGGCAAAGTGTTTTGTGACGTAAACGAGGTGACATTTTTTTTGTTTTTATATATATATATATATATATATATATATATATATATATATATATATATATATATATAAGTTATTTAAGTTATCTAAGTCTCTACGTTTGTTATATGAGAAGTAAAAAATCATTATTAAGGAGAGAGAACAATAAAAGAATAGGATTTTAAGAATTCAGGCAGACAATAGCTATTGACATTGCATTTGAATTTTTGGGGATTAAAGTTGCCTGAAAAGCATGGAGCCGGAAGGGAGTTCCACAAGCGAGAAGTGCAAGAGGGGAAACTGTCAGCATACAACTTATGGTTGCATCAGGCCATTTCTACTATAAAACGATAAGACCTTGCCAACAGCTCATCAAAATAATTACCATGAAAATATTAATCGCAAATTTACAGAGAATGTACGTTATCGTAGTTGGAAACGTCACTGAATCCGAGATGCTAAGTCAAGACCAATAACATTACTGATTCTTCAGTATATGTGTATATTTCTGATATGAGGTATTATGTACACTATTTACATTATTCGGACTATTGTCCTTATCTTTGTTCACATATCTATCACAAAGTTTCGGCCTTTCAGTATCTGTCTATATTTCTGAGATGAGGTATTATGTACACTGTTTACATCATTCGGAATTTTGTCCTCATCTTTTTCTCCATATTTATTACAACGTTTCGACCGTTGTACGCTTCGGTCTTCTTCAGAGGGTTGGAATGTCGAACTGAACCCTTTATTTCGCTCACTTGGGTAGACTGTTCTAGTGCCACGTGCCATGTCTATTGGATGTCAGTTATCAGTTATCTCCTGTTAATTTCCCTTTGAAAGTTCCCCACTGCCTTAACCGGGTATTGAACTCACATTCTTTGAGCCCTGTCACTGGATCTAACTAACACCTCAAGAACACATGGCACAGTGGATAAAGGCGTTAGTTAGATCAAGTGACAGGACCCAAAGAGTTCAATACAAAGTAGAATTATGAATTTAATGTAACATTTTATGTTGCTGATTTCATGAACGCAGTTTTTCCCTTTTATTGCTCAAAAGGGCCCTTAATTTATGTTCAATATCTATTATTTTTCAACATTTCCTTACCACAAATCAGAAATATGACCCTTTTTTTCATGTCATCACATTCCTTTGTTTACGTTTGTGATATGAAGAATAGGAACCACTGAACAATAAACGTTAATTTTATAATTAATACACGAAATTTATGGTAGGTATTAATGGAATAAATTAAATGCAAATGAAGTTTTCATTATTTTAGTGATTACAATATTCCATTGTCGGTATTCTATTGTCTAATTCATTTAATTTGTTATCAGGAATAGCAAATGATTATACGTGACGTCTGCCACAAAATGGTCTCTGTTAACAATGTAAAAATGCTACGTGTATTTACTGGAAATATTGCGCTAAATAGATAAAGAACTATTTACATTATTCACATTGTTCGAACGGCTGTGTTCATCTTTGTAATCCTATTCACCACGTTTCGGCCATTGTACGCACCGGCCTTCTTCAGGTGTTTAGAATTACATTGAACCCTTTATTCCGTCCACCGGGATAGATTGTGCTAGTTCGCAGACACATCTTTCCAGTAAGACTTGCCATCGAGTAGAACATGACTAAGGACCGTGTGTACGCCCCTCCATGCAGAAATATAAAAGAAAAACGGGTTACCCACGTTATGATAAGACTGCAGGAACACAGTAAAACCGTGACATGAGGGGAAATAAAAATATCACGCGTTGCTGACCATATATGAAGGGAATAGGATGATCATACCCTCTATAGGTTCAGGTTGATATAACAAAATCACTGGAAAATACGAAAACTTAAAGAATCAGCACATATGCTAGGCCATAAAAATCTCCCAGGGCGGCCAAGCATAGACATGGATACAATATGGGAACCAGTAATATGAAGTGTTAGAGAAAAACAATAATAACAACAAATTATAATATGAGCTCTGGTAAAACAATGATGTGTGTGAGAAGAGATGAGTTGATAATCATCCTAAGAATATGTGTGTGTAGACATAAGGATCAGACCTCGGATCTCCAATTTCCAATTTCAACTCGGTTTCCATTACACCACCCGCACATTCTAGCTGACGATATTCAGTCACCACCCCCACGAGGGTGTCATGTGGCACAAGGCCTTTTTAACGTTAGCATTCCGAGCCCATATAAACGGGTTCAGGGCCGTTTTACCTCCCCGAAGGAGACTCCGCCCTTCGGCGTAGTCTCCTTCGGGTTCCTCCCGTCCGTATGAAGAGAGTACAACCGAACAGTCGGGAGTGAACTACTGACTGACGCACATTCAAGCTGACTGCACCTGGTATCCCTAAACGGATATCTGCCTAGGTAATGACCAGGCCCGACGTTGCTTAACATTTTTGATCGTACGAGAATATATGTTTTAACTTCATATGGCCGTAATCCACACCATCGGCATATCAAAGCTTACAGATCCTCGCATTCACAAGCGGTCACCTATCTAGATACTGACCATTCTCGACGTTGCTTAACTTCGGTGATCGTACGAGAACTAATATTTCTACGTAATATGGTCGTAAGCCAAGCCAAACGCACATCCAATCTTCCAGCACCAGGTAGTTCCAAGTGGTCATCAATCTAGGTTATGACCAGGCCGGACGTTGCTTAACTTTTCTGATCGTACGAGAACAGGTATTTTAACGTCTTATGACCATAAGCCACACCACCAGCATATCCAAGCTTACAGATCCTGGTATTAACAAGCGGTCACCTATCTATGTACTGACCAGTCTCGACGTTGCTTAACTTTGGTACGAGAACTGGTGTTTTAACGTGATATGCCTGTTATCCTGTCTCTCTTGCATTCAATATGTCCTGTGAGTATCAATTTTCCAAGCCTTCTTTCTTCATTATGTTCCCTAGGAATTTAAACTCTCTCTTTCTGATGTTAGGTATAAAGTATCCATTTTATTTCGATTGGCCCTAAAACGTCTTATTTGCTCACATGCACAGTCCATGGTATCCTTCGTATCTTTCTGAATTTTTTACTGCTCTCAAGGTTCTTCATCTGTTCAGAGATGGTCCAGTATTCATTGACATATAGGAGGATTCATATGACATAACACTTAATTACTGTTTTCTTTGTTTCTAACGATATATTTCTGTTTCTTAATACGTTGTTTAGCTTCTGGAAAGCATCTTTCGCCATCGCAATGAACTTTCAGATTTCGGTATCGCATTCTACGTCCTTTTTTTTTTAAAAAAAAAACACTTGCAGGATATTTCAAGTGTTGTCTTTGTTTATTTGGGGATCTTCAATTTGGAATTTGAATTGTTGAGCTAATTCTTTTGTTGTCAGCCATGCATTGTACCTTTGATGCATTCTGTAGTTGATAGTCCTTTTTTCGTGCTTTCCTTCACAGTCTTCAGTAGGATTTTTAACGTTCCATTTCTGTGTCTACTCTCAACACTGTGTCATCTTCATAACCTATTTCGATTGTACCCGCCAAAATGAATCCTGCTAGGGTATCTAAACTGCCAAACATTAACCCACACTTATATGATTCGGATAGGTGTAAACTAAATTTAGTTTGTTTTTCAGAAATTTTCCAATCTCAGAGTCTATTAAGCCGTTTATTTCTTTCATTTCACGACTAAAACCTGCCATGTTACGCAGATTGTAACAAACCACTCTCATTTTATTTGTGTTCCATTTGTAAGATGTAAGTTCCCCTTGAGCAGCTACTTCCCGTCAACCACTGTTCTGTGGAACCGACTCTCAATAGCGTATTTTTCCGATCACTACAGTCTTAATCTAAGGTTAAGAGTTAACCGTTACCTTCCTATCATATATGCATAAAACTGTACCTCTTACTCTGTAAATATCTTCCTCGATTGGCTATCGGGCCTTGTACAGGATGAACATTAAAAAATCTACTATTACCAAGAATTTAAATATAAAACCAAAATTAATAACGAAAGTGACAGCATCCAGATCTTTTCGCTATTTATTCCATTACGGTCGGAAAATGAGTTCTGATGGCAGTCGTCAAATTATTTATCGTTAAATTTAAATCGGCAGATCTAATCAAAATGAAAATTATTTTGCCTCTGTTTCAGTTCTTATTCAATAACCGAAATATTTCGTTCGGTTTATTAAATAAAAATAAAAGACACTTATTTCCGTCGTTCATTTTATTGAACGATATCGCCATTTTGTCCTGTTGTCGTCTGCTATTATTCATGTAACTTCACAAATTGTTTTTCCCTCAACAATTCTTTTTTTTTTCTTTTTCAGGAAACAAATGCTTTCGCAGTCGATCAATTAATTAAAATTATTTCCAATATGAAAATTCTCTAAAGATACGCTTTAAATGTTTATAAGCGCGACAAATTGAAGCTAGCCTATAACATTTTAGGCCTAATCACTAAAATAGAAACACAAATAAATAAATGTATATCAACCACTGATTCTCATGGGTGATATGAGCCGAAATACTGGAGTCGGTCAAGAGATAAGTTGGTTGGATATATATTAATTGTCGATTGCATCTCTAAGTATCGATAAAAGATTTTCTTAAAATTCCAGAGGGTCTTAAAATTCTGTATGTAATTGTGTATAAGTCGACTTTACGAACAGTACAACCCGTGATTATTTTTGTAAGAAGTACCCCACCCCTGCTGTAAAAATTGCCTGTGTATAATGCAACCATCCACTGAAAATGAATGATTTTTAAACTTTTAAAAATCTACCTCTGTATAATACGAGTTTTATTCATTGAGTAAAAACTGATCATAAAACTCAAGGTTCTTGATAAAATCCAAAGACGGATATGCAACGTAATTGGCCCTGATCTGGCATCTTGTCTGAAGCCGCTCTCTCACAGACGTACCGTCGCCTCCCTCTGTCTTTTTTACAAATACTTTCACGGTAACTGCTACGATGAGCTGCTTTCGCTGGTTCCCAGACTTCATGAATTTAAGCGTTCTACTAGGCTGGCGTCTCGCTCTCACCCTTTCACTGTTGAAACTGTTAAATGTAGCTATCTTTTCTACTCCAACAGCTTCATGTCTCGCACTTTTCGCCTGTGGAATTCCCTCCCCTTTTCCTGTTTTTCTGATAGCTATAATCTTCAACTATTCAAATGTAATGTGAATCAACGTCTCCAGATGCCGTGATCTATCCCCTATCCTTTTCTTTATCATTTCTTCTTTCACTCCTATTTGCTCTCTCTCCAACTCTCTGTAACCCCTTGCGGGCTAGTGGCTTCCCTCCTTGCTTGCGGTGAAACGCTAAAAAAAAAAAAAAAACTAGCACTATCTGTGAGCATATATGATACGTTAAATGCTAAGAGTATTTTGGTAGGTTTTATTCATAAGGGTAATGGTACTATTCGCCAATTCCTATCTTGGAATAATTCTACATTCAATGATCGAGCAGACACTGCTGTTTCCGTTTGGAATTGATAAAATCTTTCGCTTAAAACAATTTGTTTAGGAAGAAAGTTTTCTCAAGTCCAGTAGGCTGCTATTGTTATTTGCTGTATTGACAGTGGTTTTTCATTTCCATTTGTTTGATGTCGTGTGTAATGTTAGGACTTTGGACTTTGGGGGCTTACAGTACCAGGTGTTCCCAAGCGGTCCCCCATCTAAATACTGACCTGGCTCTACGCTGCTTAACTTCGGTGATCGTACGAGAACCGGTGTTTCAGCATGATTTGACCATAAGCCAATCCGATTTGACCAAAGTCCAACCCTTACTTCACAGTCGGTGG
>CAHIKZ030001278.1:387500-402500 GCA_903632075.3 Acanthosepion pharaonis
CGAAGAATGACACTAGACATTGCCTTTAACTTTTTGAAGAGCGTAGTTTACAGAAATGTCAGTCAGATATGTGCCATGCACGATACACGCGTAGGAGATCATGTATCTTTGGATATCTGACTGACGAGGCAGATATTTTTTTTCCCGCAGTAGGTGGTCATTTCTTTCTGCGTTAGACCAGTTGCCATCCAAGGCTATAGAACCCGGTCTGTCTTCATAGTTACCCATACCTCGAGGGGGAAAAGGGGATTCATACCATTCCCAAGGGTATTAGCACATAAGTGAATGGAACGGATTCGACTGGAATTCGAACTCGGCTCTCCAATTCCTCAATCCGAGCCGCTATCCATTACTCCTCCGGGAAAATCTAGAAGAGGATTCATACCTTTCCCAAGGGTATTAGCACGTAAGTGAATGTAATGGATTCGACTGGAATTCGAAATCGGCTCTCCGATTCCTCAATCCGAGACGCTATCCATTACTCCCCCGGGAAAATCTAGAAGAGGATTCATACCTTTCCCAAGGGTATTAGCACGTAAGTGAATGTAATGGATTCAAATGGAATTCGAACTCGGCTCTCCGATTCCTTTTTCCGAACTTCTAAGAAACTGGAAGAGAGTTGCCATTTACACCTACACTCACGTGGCAATCCCCCATCTGTTTTCTGAATCTATTTTTGAATTCATCATTTTTTCTCACACATTGACGTTAATTTTTTTTTTGATCGAAATCACCCCATGCAAGGCAGTAAAACAAAGGTTTACATGGTGTGGGACAGGTAGAAACAGGAACATTACTAAGGAGCGAGATCAAAAGAAGGCGAATCAGGACAATAGATAACGACTGACATAGCATATAAATTTTTATAGTAGTTTTTTTTAAGAATGCATAGAACCAGAAGTGAGTTCCACAAGTGAGAACTGCGAGAAAAAACTGTTACTGTCCTTTCACTGATTTGTTTGTTTTTAGTAATAAATTTAGATTAGTTATGGCTTTATTAACCCCTCGTCATACGAAAGTTTTTTAGTTTTACTGTTTCCATTATAGTCGTTCCAAGGAAACTTTCTCAAGAAGTATTGAACAAAATGGTCCCTTTGAAAGATGTGTTGGACAAAAATAGTTCCGTCATTCTCAAAGATATCTATCTATCTATATCTATCTATCTATCTATTCATTCATCTATCTATCTATCTCTCTCTCTCTCTCTCTATATATATATATATATATATATATATATATATATATATATATATAAAATATTAGTGGTAAATATACACATACATATGCAAAATATATAAATATATATACATAGGTGCATACACATACATGTATATTTTTTCAATAAAAATTCCAAGAGTATAGAATCCATGGAATATTAGTGTTTAAGCCTTTTTATTATATATAGATAGATAGATAGATAGATAGAGATAGATAGATATAGATATATGTGATAAATGCGAACATCAGCTCTTTATTTTAAAAGCTTTAGCCCAACATATCATACCATTTTGGAATGAGGCCGACTCCGTGATCAAATTAAAAACATTCCGAGCCGAGCCGGATCCGAATGGGCAATGTGGAAATTTTGATTTTCAAGTTTTCATTACTACGATTGTTTTCGGATTCCGCCATCTTGACTTCTATAGATGAAAACAATTAAAGGGACACAACTCACTAAATTTCAATATCTCATATCCAAATGAACAAAAAAAATAGTGTTCTCAAATTACAGTGTTTCAAAATAAAATCGTCCGTGTTTTCAACTTTACTCTCAGAGATCGTAGCTCAACATATTATACTATTTTGGAATCAGGCCGACTCCGTGAACAAATTAAAAACATTCCGGCCCGAATCCGGACAACGAATCCTGAAATTTTGGATTTCCAAGTTTTCATTATTGTGATTGTTTTCGGCGATTTTTACGGTTTTTTTTTTTTTGTTTTATTGCGATTAATTTGTTGTACAATAAAAATCTTTATAACTTGGAAATACATTTGGCAATAATCGAAATTAATTGCGAATTCCAACAAAAATCATCCTTGAAATAAAAAAAAATAATTATTTGTACGGAAAGGACTTACGTCCATCAACTGTCTTTAAATTAAGTGGTAGCAAAAGAACTATCATTTAACTTTTAAAAGATAAATTTAAATATTAATGCAATTGGGCGCATGATATGCATATCCCCGCCATATATATATATATATATATATATATATATATATATATATATATATATATATATATATATATATATATTTTCCATCTCATGCTTGCCAGAGGGATCATTTTTTTTTTTCTTTTCGCATTACAGGTACCGGCCGCCCGACGATTGTATAACAGAATGAAACTGAGTCCAGTGTTCGATCACTGTGCGCTAAGAATTTAATTCGGAATTATATATATATATATATATATATATATATATATATATATATATATATATATTATTATTATTGTAGCATACCTACGGACGATAATGTTATGTCCTCATTCACATAAGTACAGTATTAAATACTGTATGTTGGTCTACAGTTGGGGATTCGTCTCCAGCTGTGCTGGTTAGACTCTTTGCTTCATGGCAGAAAGGATCCCCAGACGAGGTTTTGAAGAAGGGCAGAGTCTGGTCTCAGGAAAAAGCTACCCGACCTCGTTTTATACGGGATCTAGGATACACCACATTAAATTCGGCCTTGTGCCACATCTGACCGCATGATATCCTACAGTTCGAGATTCATTGTAGAATTCATTTGACTCACTTCTAGCAGTTGACTACTTCTTCTACTCGCCGCTGTCAAATCTTATATGTGTTGTTCTTGTCCTAAGTATTATCGTTTATTACCAACGTTCGTTTGATTATTCTATCTCTCGGTTACAACAATTATTATTTTTACTATTATTATTATTATTATTATTAATTGTGACTCGTTGCAGGTTTGGGTCGACAAATGCCGAAGCGCACGCCACACAATGGCCTGCATCAACTTTACCAGATCTTACGGTTCCAGAGACAAAACCATCGGGATATGGAGGATGATGAATTTGTCAGTAAAATGTTCTTATTCTTCGACATGAATGGTAAGATGTGATTCCAAATTCGTTCGATTTTTTGTTTTTTTCCTTCTACGTTATCAAATAATTCTCGTAATACACTCATTTCGGGCGCGTATCATTTTTTTCTGGATCGAAGTAGGCTACTTGGTAAAATGAAATATCCAAGGACGAGAAGGAGAGGTTTCTCGGTGCTAGACAGTTGCCAGTCATAGCGAAAAGAAATTCTATAAAAGAAATAGTTTGTACTAGATGATCCTTAAGACTCTAATTCATATTTAGGAATAAACTGCGCTTTGTATATTAAGTCATCTAAACACTAATTCAAATTTTGACTTTCGGGCGGGCGTAGAAAAATGTTATTTTGTGGAACAGGGGACGCTTAAAATATTTTTTTTATGGATTAATGCTGATATTTATTCCCATTTTTCTTTCTTTTTTTCTTATTTCCGCATTATTCTTTTTTTTATCCATTTCACCCCAAGCAAGACGAGAATGTCACTAATACGCAGAGGAAAAATTGCAGGGTAAAAGGGGTACCGAGGAATGGATAAAAGCTGAACGGGACTCAAGAAAATGGACGATGGCGATTGACGTTGCATTTAAATTTTTGAAGACTGTAGTTATGAGGGAAGCAAGAAATCGGAAGGGTGTTCCACAGGTGGGAAGTGCGAGAAAAGAAATTGTCTCTTTGCAAATACTTCCGCCTCATTATCGTTCTTTTTTCTTCACTCTTATTTTCTTTCTTTTCTTTTCTTTATGTAATTAATTTATTTATTTCTTCCCTATTCTTTCTTTCTTTCTTTCTTTCTTTCTTTCTTTCTTTCTTTCTTAATCCTTTCCTTACGTTTCCTCTTTCTTTCTTTCTTTCTTTCTTTCTTATATTTAAATATCCGTCCTTTCAAACTTCTTTTTATTCTCTTTCTTTTTCGTTTTTCATTCCTTTCTTCCTTCCTTTCTTTTTCATATTTCAACATCCTTCCTTTAATTCTGTTATTAATACCTCCTCTTCATTCTCTTTCTTTCTTTCTTTCTTTCTTTCTTCGTCATACTTTCACATTCATCCTTTATTTGTATTATTAATACCCCCTTCTTATTGCCGTTCATGCTTTCTTTATTTTTTCTATCTTATTTTTGTCCTTCTTTCTTTCTTTCTTTCTTTCTTTTTCTTGATTATTTATTTCTTATATGTAATACTTCGTCCTTTCAAACGTTTTTAATATATAGTTTTCTTTCTCTTTGTTTTTTTTATGTTTCCTCTTCTTTTCTTCGTTCCTTTCTTTCTTTCTTTTTCCACGTTCTATCTTTAATTTGATTCTTATTATCTCCTCCTCTATTTCCTCTCTTTCATTCTGCCTTTCTCTCTTTTTTCTACCTCTTTCCACATTTCATTATTAATACCACCTCTGTTTCACTTTCTTTCTTTTTACCTTACTCTCCTTTCCTTCCTTCCTTCATTTCTTCTTTTTTTCTTTCTTTCTTTCTTTCTTTCTTCATTTCTTTCTTTCTTTCTGATATTTCCACATTCATTCTTTAACTCTTAATGTTTTTCATTCTCTTTTATATTTCTTCTTTTCTTTATTTCTCCTTCCTTTCTTTTTTTCTGATATCTTTAAACACGTCTTTTTAATCTTTTTAATATGTCCTTTTCATACTCTCATTTTTTTTGGTGGGGTGTAGGTAGGTGTATGTCCTCTCCCTTTCTTCCTTTCTTTTGTAATTCTTTTTAATTAATGCGTGAGGAATCATAACATATAATAATATAATAATTATCAATGTGTATATATTTATATATTTCCTGTCCCATCTGTAGTGGGAACGAAGGTATTTTCATGCTTTCTTTATTTCTTTCTATATATTTTATTTATTCTTTATATCTAAAAAAATCTTCTTTCAAACTTTTAATCATTACTTTTTCATCCTCTTCCTTTTTAATTTCCTCTCCCTTTCTTTCTTTCTTTCTTTCTTTCTTTCTTTCTTTCTTTCTTATATTTCCACTTCCATTCTTTAACTCTTTTAAATATGTTTTTCATTCTTTTCTTCTAGCTTTCTTCCTTTCTTTATTTCTCCTTCCTTTCTTTATTTCTCCTTACTTTCTTTATTTCTCCTTCCTTTCTTTATCTCTGATATCCCCCCTAAACCCATCCTTTCCTTTTTTTAATATATTCTTTTCATTCTCTCATTTTTTGTGGCGGGTCCTCTTCCTTTCTTATGTTTTTTTTTTTATAAATAGATACGTGAGAAATCAAACCATATAATAATATAATAATTATCATTATGTATATATTTATATATATCCTGTCCCATCTGTAGTAGAAGGGAGGTTAATCAACTTAAGTTTTTTTTTTTTTTTTAATCATTTCACCCCACGCAATTCAGTAAATCAACAAAGACACTAGTGGTTACTAAGAATAACAAAATAAAGATAAACACTATTAAGGAGCGACAACAATAAATTCATGACGTATTCATGGCTTATTTCCCTTTTTTTTTTTTGTTTTTTTATAATCTATACAAATAAAATGAACCGTTTAGTTAATCAGTCCCTTCACTCTTACGATTCTTAGATTACTGTCTTATATGTTCAAGACTTTCATGTGAGGTACTCAGCTAACCATCTCTATTAACTGATCGTCTTGCTTCAACTTAGTCTTGAAATAGGCTTTGTCGTTGCCGCCTTTGTCATTCTGTTGCTAATCTTTTTCTTCTTAGAGATATTTCCATTTCACTGTTATATTAAAGGCATAGCAGTTTAACCTGTAAAGATATTGAGAAAAAAGCGATTTATATAAGACCAGGAGTAATCAATGAACCGTAGATATCCTTGAACATCTAAAGAATATAAAAGGAAGGAGTTAATTCAACAGTCTATTGGTCTCTAGTTGTAAATTCCTTATCCCCACTTTATTAAATCTGAATACAAAGTTTCAAGAGTTTTGCTTCATTGCCTCGCAAATACTGTCGTTTCTGGTAATACGGGTGCACTAGGAATGTTATAGTCTCTCTCACCCCCACTTCTCTCTCTAAGTTCTTTCCTTTATGGTTTCAAAGACCTTTAAGTCATGCTTGAGACCCTCAGAACTGTCCACAAAAGGACAAGGAATAGCACCCTTTGGGTATGACACGGGAATGTTAGAGTCTTATTCAGAATGTAGTTGATGTCCAACGATTGAACTCCAACAGGTTCTGTAAACTTACACAAGAAAAGCCCGAAATGAAAAAAAAAAGAAAGAAAGAAAAAGAACGACTATAAAATAATAAGCAAACTCTATACCAATTATCAATGGGTATTTATATCTGTACTCTGTCCCATCTGGAGTCAGAAGGAAGTAAGTTAGACCCATGAATGTGTGATTACTTCCGTTAATAATGTATACATATCAATGGGAATATTGTCCTCATCGTTGTCGCCATATATATTAAACGTTTCGGCCCTTCAGTATCTGTCTATATTTCTGAGATGAGGTATTATGTACATTATTTACATTATTCGGACTATTGTTCTCATCTTTGTCGCCATATTTATTACAACGTTTCGGCCTTTCAGTATCTGTCTATATTTCTGAGATGAGGTATTATGTAACTATTTACATTTTTCGGAGTATTGTCATCTATGTCGCCATATTTATTACAACGTTTCGGCCTTTCAGTATCTGTCTATATTTCTGAGATGAGGTATTATGTACATTATTTACATTATTCGGACTATTGTCCTCATCTTCGTTGCCATATTTATTACAACGTTTCGGACCTTCAGTATCTGTCTATATTTCTGAGATGAGGTATTATGTAACTATTTACATTTTTCGGAGTATTGTCATCTTTTTCGCCATATTTATTGCAACGTTTCGGCCTTTCAGTATCTGTCTATATTTCTGAGATGAGGTATTATGTACACTATTTACATTATTCGGACTATTGTCCTCATCTTTGTCGCCATATTTATTACAACGTTTTTCGGTTTTCAGTATCTGTCTATATTTCTGAGATGAGGTATTATGTACATTATTTACATTTTAATGTAAATAGTATACATAATACCTCATCTCAGAAATATAAACAGATACTGAATAAACATTCCACTTCATGTCAGCACCTGAGATGGCGCAATGAGCCACTCTCTTAGAGGTTAGCCTCAGCCATGTTGATAGAAGACAAAAATGGTTCTCTCAAATTATTACAGAAGTCCAGTTTGATGTTAGAAGCGCTAATATTAACAATCCATTTTTTTCACCGTCTGATAATTGGTCATTTTTTGGCTTTGTCTTTGTTCCGTTGCAGGGAATGAATCGTCAGTTGAAATGCACTCCATTAGTTTTTTTCTTATAAATCCAAGGAATTTCAAATGCTATACAACGCTCACATCAAATATGAGTTCTCTCGTGTCGTGTAGGCTGAATTATTTTAATCAGTATTGAAAGGTTTGGGTTGGCTGGTTCATTCGATTTAGCGGCCTATCCACCTGTATGGGTTATTTAATGCCAAAATTTAAATATTTTTAACACAATTTTATGGTTTCATGTAAATATATTTTGAGCAAAATTGTATGCCTCCAGTTACAAATAAAATGCATTGCTGGTAATTTTTATGATCAAAATGTATTCCTTGTATTTTTGATAAAATTAATTGTTGATATTGGTTTAAAAAAACATATTTTTTTATACTTTGATAATGTTGTTTGGTGGTTCATTATTTGCCCCGAACTGGGACCCTAACAGTTGCTACCACCCCGGGTAAGTGTGGAGATAGGAATAACAGAAAATTAAGAGGTGGTTCCATGCTCATCACAACCTCCAATTTCCTGATTACAGGTTTTTGGTCTGACAGATTAAAATTTCCCCCGTTGTATCTAGCGAACTACATACGATAAGCAGCCTTGTCTATAATCCCCTCACCCTAAAGGCTACATAACTCCCCCCCTTTTTCACCATTAACGTAAAAAACATTTAAAATTCACGATCCAGTCACAGTTTGCATGGAAATATTGCCTTTCAAAAAATTTCAGTCAAACGAAACCACTTATTTTCAAAGACATTGAAAAATATATAATAGATATTACTGTATTAAATATATCCCAAATTCGTCAAGCCATTGACGATTGTGTCTGAGCATAAAACTGACTATCCCCGATGGGATTTAAATTCAACGTTTACATACGCTATATGCCTGATATTGAGAAATTTAACGCATAAATCTTCCTTATTATAAAACGCAGATTGTGTGTGTGTGTGTGTGTGTGTGTGTGTGTGTGTGTGTGTGTGTGTACGTTTATATATAGGATCGGATTTCCTACATTTTTCAACCGATTTCAACAAAACTTCACAGGACTGCGTAAAATTACCTTGCGGTGGTTCTGACAGCGGCAAAAATGGGAAAAACACAATTGTTTTTGCACAAACTCAATTTGAAAACACTATAAAAAACGATTCTGTCACCAGAAAATAACGATTGAAAACAAGGTTTTTGTTTGAGTTTGGGCTTGACCAATTCGTAAAAAAGACCAAAAAAAACAAAAAAAAAAAACGAATTAAGACATGCGTGTCCGTCAACCTTAAACAATAATCTTTGTCAATTTTATTTTTCAGTCTTTATGATGGTCGATACTTGATCTATCTCTTACTGTTACATCCCCCGGGCAACACCGGGCTCTACTGCTAGTATAGTATACCTTAAAACATTTGAGTCAATCTTCGATATGCATCCTGATTTTTTTTTTTTGATATTTTCGATACAGTGATTACTACTCTAGATATCTACTGGGGGCCTCGTTGACAAACACATTATTCTCTGTACCGTGAACGTTCAGGACGTTGTTGATCATGGCTCTCCACAATATCCAATCCTTTGTAGCTCTTAGTAAATTTTATCTTTTTGCAATCATTCCTAAATTCGTCAGTCAGGTTATGCGATGTTTTCCCTGTCCCTTTTACATTCGATATGCCCTGTGAGTATCAAAATTTCTAAGTCATCTTTCCTCATTATGTGCCCTTGAAATTTCAGCTGTCTCTTTCTGAAGTTAAGTATAAGGGGGTTTTTTTTGGTTTCTATTTTCTCTAAATGTTTGCCGCTGCTCACAGGTTCCGACCATGAAAGAGAACATACGATAGCGGCTCTATCAAAAATATATGTTTAGATCTAAGTTATGAATAATAATTTTTCCATTTTCTCTTAAATTTTTTATAATCTTGTATGTTGGAAAGAAGTGTATCTTTTAGGAAAGGAGATATTTGAAAACTTCCCTGGCACAAATTTATATTTTCGTAAGATTCTGTAGCGGCACTCTCCAGAATTTTCCGTCTAAGTAATTTACTTTGTCTTTTAAAAAATGCGGCATATTTTTCATCGAAGTTATGGACACAAAATGATTTTTGTTATTATCTACGTTAGTTTCAATAGCGTACTGTGTTGTTATTGCTTTGCAAAGATTAGTGATATTATGTATGGAGGCACAAACGTACCAAAAACATTTATATTAATTTATTAAAAAAAACAACAGAGTTTTGTCTTTTATTTTAAACTGAACACAATCTAGCAACCGACAGATTTTTTTGGTTCGTTCTGTTTAGCGGCATATCAACATCTATATGGGTTATTTAATGCCGAAATCTAAATATTTTGAACGCAATTTTATAGCTTCAACTAAATATATTTTGAACGCAATTCTATGCCTTCATCTATAGATTAAAATGTATTTTTGGTAATGTTACAATAAAATGTATTTCTGGTCATTTTGAATTAAAAATGTATAGTTAATTTTAAAATAAATATATATTTTGTTAATTTTTTTTTATATAAAAATGTATTGCTGGCATTATCACCATAAAAATACATTTTTACACATACATAATTTTTTGTCTTTGTTTAGGTGTTCACTATTTTCCCATAGTAGGGACCCCTAACATGTGCTACTATACTGGGTCAGGGGTTATCTGGAAACAACAATTAAATGGTGATACCACGCTTATCTAAACCTCGCCATCAGAGGCCTTTCTGGTGATGTATCGTTACTACCCAGGATTAAGCAGCCAAAACACAAAATCGTTGTCATTAAAAAAAAAAAAGCTCTTTCACTTTGACACATTTCTTTCTTTTTGTTCGTATTCTATAGCCCACTAACACGCATCTAGCTACACGTCTGTGTGCTAATAAAATCTGGTTTTCACCTTTTACCGATTAGAAATCAAGAGACAATCTGAACGGACACGCAAGCACACACTACGGAACGGCATCCATTACGCATCTCCGTCTCTCATTCAGAAGGCGGCGTCGTTATCGAGGGCAGATGGAAGAGAGGACGCCCCCACACTTGTTGCGTTTCCAAACAACTAGCACGGCTTATACTACGGCTCTGCTAGTACTAACATTTCAATTGCTGGGGCTTCTTTGATGCTCGATTTCTATTTGCTACTTATACTACCCTTTCACTACAAAGAATATCCAATAATCTGTAGACTATTCTTAAGCATCTCTGTTTTTTTTACCGGAAAGCGAATTCGACTGCAGACAGCCCAACAGAAGTGCCTCTGTTAATCCTCGACGGAATCCAAAAGACTCAATATGATAGGTCCTGACCTGTCATCTGGACTACACTCACTTTCTCACAGACGTGATGTGACTTCCCTCTGTCTTTTCTACAAATATTTTCATGGTATTTGCTCTAACTAGCTACTGAATGAATTTAAGCGTGCTACTAGTTGGGCATCGTAGTCCCACCCTATTCACTGTCGAAACAGTTAAATGTAACCACCTTTTCTACTCTAACAGCTACTTTTCTTACACTTCCTGTCTGTGGAACTCCCTTCTTCTTACTGGCTTCCATGATATGTATTATCTTCAAATATTCAAATGTAATGTCAATCTGCTGATGTCTTTATCTTATAGAAGTTGTATCGGATGTTTCTTCTGATTCTAAAGCTGGGAGAGAGAAAGAGAGAGAGAGAGAGAGAGAGATGTTTCAGTTCCAAATAAAACATTTATCCGTTTTTTTTCTCTTATTTTCCTACTATACTATTTGGGAAATTGGAAATAAAATACAAATAACATCTACGGGACGAGTTCATTAAGTTTTGAGTCATTCTCAGGAGAGACATTCAAAAAACTCTAATCTCCCTCAAAGTAGTATAATCTGATTACAATGCGTTTGTTATAGCGCTCCATTCAATCTAGGAAGGCTCTCCATGAGAGTCATTCAAAATGAAGGTGTAAAGAAACCTTGTCACGGCCACCTTCAGCTTCTCAATGTCTTCAAAATGTCTACTCCCTGAAATGCTTCTTCAGTCTTAGGAACAACCAAATGTCGCTGGGAACAAAGTCTGGACACTAGAACAGATAAGGGACATTTTTGATGACCATAATCTATAACCCCTTCTTCTACCAAAGCTTCTTTTCTTCTGTTTATTATAGAGAGAGAGAACAAACTTTGTACATATTTTGCTCATGTTCAGATCTTCATGAATAATTCTACGTACCGTTGCCACACCAACTTCAAACTGTATGCTCTAGAGACACATGACGATCATCATCCAGAAAATTGTGTTCTGACGTCCACATTGTCTCACTTCCACACCGTACATCGTCTCTCACATCATCCCCACCGTTCTTGAACCTTTTTGTGCCAGGAGAAATCAGATACAAGTTAATTCATAAACAGGACGACGCAATTCAAACGTTTCTGTGGCATTTTTGCACAGAATTAATTGCATAGCGAGCTTCTAAATTGTCTTCTCCTGACTGCATTCTGTAAACTTGTCAGCTATGACAGTGTTTAGTCGGCTGGGTTCAAAGAGGTTTTGCAACGGTCTCCTTCAATCTGGAATAACTAAGTTGGCAAGTCATCTTTTTAGACATGTAGTAATTGTATACGAAAACTACAATAATTTAGGTAAGTTATAATTGCGACTCCCAAAACCACTTAAATGCATCTCCTATACGCGTCATCTCCCCTTGAATTCGAAACAACATATTATAATAACGTTTTCTTTCTGTACCTCTTTAAGCAGACTGAGAACAAACTTTGCAGAAATTATGCGCTTGTTCAGATCTTCATGAAGAATTCTGTGTATAGTTGCAATGCCAATTCCAGATGTTTATTGTCTTTCGATCATCATCCAGATAATAGGGAATTTTCTCAACCAGTTTGATGTTCTGATGTCCACATCTACATTGCCTCGTTCTCACATCACTCGTCGTCTCTCATAACCTTTCCACAGACATTGAATGTCTTGTGCCGGCCGAAATCTCGGCTCATACAAAATCTATAAGCAGTCTCGAGCCTTTCATTCGTTTCTGTAACGTTTTTTGATCAGTTTAACAAAGAACATTATTGCATAGCGAGCTTCCAGATTGTCATTACGATATGACTGCATTCTGCATTGCCCGTTGTGACAAGCAGTGTTTGGTTGGGCGTGTTCAAAGATCTTTTACAAACGTTTCCTTGAATCCAGAATAACAAAAATTGCAAAGTCAATTTAATAGATGGATAGTAATTATAACTGCAATAAAATAGAAAAGTTATAATTGCGGCTTCCAAAAACATCGTACATATAAACAAAAACTAAACTAGCAATAATAATATAGTGTATCAATTTCACAGCCCAGTCAAAGACTGTGTCGCTTGCCATAAATCAATTACATATATCAAACATACAATCACCTTCTGGAATAGAAGCCTCACTTATTACTTAGATGATCAAAGTGCTATAAAAACATTTAGCCACCTACAATTTACAAAAAACTTTAAGGAAAATTCTAGTTGAAATGTTATATATAAATCACATTACCGGAAACTAACTTACTGTGAATGAGGTTCTGTATATAAAATATTTAGCTATTGATCTATAGGTCTGTTTTGGCTTGTTATATAACGTTGTTATATATATATATATATATATATATATATATATATATATATATATATATATATATATAAAGAAAGAACAGTAAGATATATAATCCGGTGTTCTTATAGATATTTTTATTTTTACAAAATAGTGCTCAATGTAAATTTACAGAGCATTAATATTAAAAATTGATTTATTTAAAATATTTTTTTTCGCTACACAGTTCTAACCATGTTTCAAAAATGGAAGCTAAAAGCTACGAAGTCGCTTGAGGCTGAAATGGAACTAATGTCTTTAATTTAATTACAAAATTAAATTCGTAGCTTTTAGCTTCCATTTTTGAAACA
This sequence comes from Acanthosepion pharaonis, assembly GCA_903632075.3. Classification (NCBI taxonomy): domain Eukaryota; kingdom Metazoa; phylum Mollusca; class Cephalopoda; order Sepiida; family Sepiidae; genus Acanthosepion; species Acanthosepion pharaonis. The sequence goes on from CAHIKZ030001278.1 coordinate 400,738, forward strand.
TGGTTAGAACTGTGTGTGTGTGTAAAACAGATATGTTATTTAATAAACAAGGACAAACGAAAGGGTACTAATATAATCAGTACGCTAAATATTTATTAAATATTAATTATTAACTTGATGACAGAAATGAAATAAAGAAGAGAAAGGTTTAAAGTTTAGAATTTTCTGATACGCCTGTGCCCTTCATTAACTTACAGAGGAATAAATATTTAATAAATGTTTATCGTTCTGATTATAATGACAGCCATTCGTTTGTCCTTGTTTTATTAGCGAACCTATCTATTTTACATATTATAAGAAGCAGTCTCTCTCTCTCTCTCTCTCTCACTCCCTTTATATATATATATATATATATATATATATATATATATATATATAGGTGAAAATATATAGAAAATAGGAAAGAACTGGTTAGGTAAATAATCCAAAATTCCTTAATATTTTTGTTATTATTTTTAAAAAATAGTGCTCGATACAAAAGTAGAACATAAATATAATTATTTATTTAAAAATATGATTCCAACTCACGACATAAGAGTTCTCATGTTTCAAAACACGAGATGAAAACTTCAGTATAATTATTTGAATTAAATTGAGTTACTTATTATTAACACCCGACACCCCCTCCTATTTAAACAATTCGCCCTGGCTGTTACCATGTAAATTTTGATTTCAATAATGAATATGCTATTAAAAGACGTAAATTTCAGAAATAAGTTATTCCCAAAAAAATTTGATTAAAGATAGAACAGAGCTTACTTTAACTCGAGTTGGAATCATATTTTTAAATAAATAATTATATATATATATATATATATATATATATATATATATATATATATATCTTTTTCTATGTATTAGTGCGTGTGGATGTACTGGACTTTTTACGTACACTTACACTAGCACACATCAGACTGATTTTACAGAATCTATTTAGAATTAGAAAATATATATGTATCTCCCTCCCTACATTCTTTCTCTCTCTCTCTATATATATATATATATATATATATATATATATATATATATATATATATATATATATATATATATATATATATATATATATATATATATATATATAATAATAATATATATATATATATAATAATAATAAAAAAGGCTTAATATTCCATGGTCATAATTTATTCCATTGGAATAGTAAATACGATCCATTTCATCAAACCTACAAATTCAAAAAGAAAACAGAAAAAACAACTGAATATTAATGTTTAAGCCTTTTTATTATATCCTTACTCTGTCCTGGACATTGAGTTCTGCCTGGATTCTATCCTCTTGGAATTTTTATTCAAAAAATATACATGTATGGGTATGCACCTCTGTATATATATTTTTATATATTTTGTATATGTATGTGTATATTTACCACTAATATTATCTATATCTATATATATATATATATATATATATATATATATATATATATATATATAGGGAGAGAGAGAGATTATTTACAACTTTTCCTCTTCTATATATATGAATAATTTTGTCTTTTTTTTTATTTTGTCCTTTACGCATTTTCTCTGTTTATCGACCAATTGTCCAAAGCTCGCTCTTCAGATTCGCCTATTGTCGCTTCATTTTTGCCTTTTTATATTTCATTTTTCTCACCATTCCACTCTGTATTATATTTTTATTCCTTTACCAATTTTTTTTTTCTTTTTCTTCTTCTTTGGCTTCTTTTCAAGTTCCTTGAATACACAACTTCATATTATAGATAAAAAAAAAACAAAAAAACACAC
>CAHIKZ030001278.1:407500-447500 GCA_903632075.3 Acanthosepion pharaonis
GGTTACTGAAAGAGAACAATCACCAGAATGTTGGTAATAAACGATAATACTTAGGACACAAACAACGTATATTGGATTTGCCAGGGCGGCTTTGTAGAAAAGTAGTCAACTCCCTAAAGTCAATCAAGTGAATTCCACAATGAATTTACAAACTTATGACCAACATACAGTATTACTACTGTATTTGTTGTGAATAGAGTCATGCCCATTTTCGTCCGTACGTATGCTACAACATATATATATATATATATATATATATATATATATATATATATATATATATATTAATGCAACTAAATGTTTGTCAACTGATCGATGTTACCTTAAGAATTTGGACTCCAGAGTGTTGACTTCAATGTTCATTTTATCCCACAAATATAGCATGCCTAAAACAATATTTCTTAATATATATATATATATATATATATATATATATATATATATATATATATGGGTGTGTGTGTGTGCGTGTGCGTGTGCGTGTGTGTGTGTGTGTGTGCATTCGACTTGTTAAACAAACGTTAATATAATTTGAGGCGTTCTGAATTCAAGTAGAGGCGCTATAAAGATGAAAAACACAGAGAAAAGTAAAAATAACAGAATTTCTTTCTTCTTTTTCTCCATACCTCATTCTCTGGTGAAGCTTTATTAAAAGTCAAAGATATTCGACTGATAAACGTTTTCTATTTGTGCTTTATCTCATCATCCTATCGGATTCTAAATCATATATAATCTGCATTTGATCTCAAATCATATATATATATATATATATATATATATATATATATATATATATATGTGTGTGTGTGTGTGTGTGTGTGTGTGTGTGTGTGTGTTTTGTGTGTGTGTGCCTAGGGAATCGATTTATTTTAATACAAGCGTTTTGTAGTGGATACTCCATATTTGAAAAAGACGCCCTATTTCTATTTATTCAACAATGTATATTGTATCGATCGCGCTACGCATTCAAGAAAATCACACAGAAAACTCTCAAAATAAGTACCGTTCATACAGAAAATAACCAAAAAAACAAAAGAATTCTAATATCGCCAAACGAGTGAGTAATGAATTTCTCGATATATCGACAGATTTTTGCAGAGTTAATCAGTTGATTGATTTCTGATGCACATTCTAGACATTGTTGCTTTTATAGATCAATTAATGGTTAATAAGGATCGATATATCGATAAAAAGATTGTTAGGACGACTAATTAGACACTGCTTTAATAAAATACGCATATATTTAGTTAGATTAAGACAGAAATGGTGAGGTGCTTTGGATAGGGTGAGTGACAGGTTGGGAGTGAAATAAGACATTTCAGAAATGTTCTTATTAAATAATAGGATAGATAGATAGATAGATAGATAGATAGATATGAAGAGAGGTAGATATGAACAGACAGAGATATATACATAATGAACAGCCTAATGCAGATATATAGATAGATAGATAAACACAGAGATATATGAATAGATAAGAACAGACATAGATAGTGATGAATATAGATATAAAGAGAGATAGATATAAAGAGAGATAGATATGAACAGACATAGATAGATAGATAGATAGATAGATAGATAGATAAGCACAGATATCGATGTAGTTAGATAGGTAGATGTGAATATACATAGATATAGACAGACATAGATATGAAATGACATATATAGATAGTACCTGACATAGAATGGATAGACATATAGAGATGAATAGAATGATAGATACATAGAGACATATGAGCAGATACACATAGATATAAATAGATATCAATATACATATATTGTAGGAATTGCTGTCGATGCATGACTGACATATCTTGTGTCTGTGTGTACATTTAACTATGCGTATGTATGTGTATACATGTGCATATATTTATCGGTGTGTGTTTGTATTGTAATACTTGCATAAACATACTTAGTCTGGTATCTTATGTGGCACATGGTGCGAATCAGATGCTTTTAGCTTCATCTGGCACAAGACCAGAACCGTTGAGCTCTCAACGAAGAGGCATTTCCCAACTGAAGCCATTGGTCAGGAATCAAACTCCTTCCATTTGATTCGAGAACATCCGCTCAATGAAATTAGACGTTTGGCTACTCAGAAATTGGCGGGATTTGAAAAGCCTGCTTCATCTGATGTAAGACATCTTGAAATTCGCTGTGATCAAACTAACGATTACTAACGGAACTATTAATAAAGAACTTGATGTAGTTTCTTAATTAATTTTCATGTTTAATTTCCCATAAGTTTTCGATAAGTTCATTAGCTTGAGGCGATTCACTTCCTAACATCAATTGGGTTAACTATAAAATCGCAATTAGCATGGTGCCAGAACATGTTCAGTTCTCTTGGTACATTTAGGGCCTGATACACTCCTCTTTAAATACATTGGATAGGTTACAGCCTGGTGGTAATTTTCTTTTATATTGTTTAGTAATTTATCTAGCGTTTATAATTCATCTTTGAATAATCCGATACACCTTCGGATTTCGGTGTCATATTTACCGTCTTTTATTTTTGTGATTGTGCAATCTGAGTACCATAGAAAAACCTCTCTGCCTTCTATCCGTATGGCTGATGATCAACTCCACGAGAGCATCTCTCTGTGCCTTCTTGGTCTAAGGTCTTCCACTGACCTTAGGTTGAACAACTACAATGAATCTATAGCTACATCTACCATAAGGTTTTTTTTTTTTCGTGTGAGTCCATCCTTAAAATCTACAAATCCACCATTCGTCCATGCATTGAATACTATTGCCATATATGGTCAGGTGCCTCTGCTGTTAATCTCGAGGTCCTCGACACAATCCAAAGACGGATATGCAATGTAATAGGTACAGATATGACATCTCGAATCTAGTCAGTTTCTCACACAGACGTGATGTGGCTTCCCTCTGTCTTTTCTACAAATATTTTCATGACAACTGATCTGACGAGCTATATTCACTGGTGCCCCAACTGCATGAATTTAAGCGTGCTACTAGGTTGGCATCTAAGTCCCACTTTTTCATTGTCAAAATAGTTAAATGTAACCTCCTCTTATATTCCAAAAGCTTCTTCTCTCACACTTCCTGTTTGTGGAACTCCGTTCCTCTTCCTTGCTTCCCTGATAGATATAATCTTCAAATATTCAAATGTAATGTCAATCGACATATTCTGCTGCTTTGATCTTGATCCCCGTCCTTCTCTGTATCCTTTAATCAAACAAACCTTTTTATTCTTACTCTCATTGTCTCTAATCCCTTGCATGTTAGGGGCATTCCCGCCTTCCTTAAAAAAACATACCTACATTTTCTTTAATCTGAAACTGTGTATGCCTGCTGGCTAAGATGATCTTCGTGTCACATGTGATATCAGCTATAGTCATTGATATGATTTCTGTTATTTCATTAACCACAAAGTCGCTACTAGAATGGTTCCCAAAAAAAATTTTATTGGATCTTTTCTTTTACGGATTCAAACTCTCTGTTTTCTTTTAATGCAATTGAAGGATTACAGTCTTGTGATACAGTTTTTTACCGCGTTATGTACAGTAATGTGTGTGTTTTGGAAGTAATGTTAATTGTAATACAGCCATTTCCTTATAAGGAAACATTAGATATTACTTAATCGACTAGATAGTATTACTGTTGACTGAAAGTTTAAGGATGTTTATCTTAAAACAGTTTGACGGAAAAATAGATTTGTCGAGCCCAGTAGCTGTTATCACTCTTTCCAGTATTGATGGGACGTTTCCTTCCTAACCTTTTATTTGAAGTAGTGTGGAATGTCACACATCTTGATTATGTCATTATTTTCACTTCCCAAGCCCAGTAGCTGTTATCACTCTTTCAAGTATTGATGGGAGTTTCCTTCCTAACCTTTTATTTGAAGTAGTGTGGAATATCAACATCTTGATTATGTCATTATTTTCTCTTCTCAAGTCCAGTAGCTGTTATCACTCTTTCCAGTATTGATGGGAGTTTCCTTCCTAACCTTTTATTTGAAGTAGTGTGGAAAATCAACATCTTGATTATGTCATTATTTTCTCTTCTCAAGCCCAGTAGTTGTTATCACTCTTTCCAGTATTGATGGGAGTTTCCTTCCTAACCTTTTATTTGAAGTAGTGTGGAATATCAACATCTTGATTATGTCATTATTTTCTCTTCTCAAGCCCAGTAGCTGTTTTCGCTCTTTCCAGTATTGATGGGACGTTTCCTTCCTAACCTTTTGTTTGAAGTAGTGTGGAATGTCAACATCCTTATAGCGCCATTTGAGATTTTCGCCAAGATCAATCAACTTCACTCGCCCCAAAACTCTGACCTTCGTAAGTGGTTCTATACAGCTGGCAGTTTAGATATTTCTGGACGAGTTTGATATCATGTATGGCATCCGTCTAAATGTCTCAATCTGATGTGGCTATTTAGCTATATGTCTCGAGTTTTCATGTTAATGTTTTCGTTGTGTAGCTGTTAGTGTTGTTGGGCGAGAAAATTTGTTTATTCTATGTTCATTTTTGAACTACAGTTTATTCGATGTTCATTATATATATATATATATATATATATATATATATATATATATATATATACAAGTATAGGATTGGTGTATACGGGAATAAATTGCAATGACCAATAAATACTATTCTTAAAAGAGTGCTCAATACAGAGTAGAGCAAATATAATTATTTATTGGGGAAATTATAAAAGAAAAATTTCATAAAATCACTACAAAAATAGCCATTTTGTTTCAACACTTATGGTGTGTTCTCAAGTGATGGCGTTGAATGTAGACCCTACATTCTAGTAGTGATTTTATGACATTTTATGTCATAATTTTCAAATAAATGATATATATATATATATATATATATATATATATATATATATATATATATATATATATATATATGTATGTATGTATGTATGTATGTATGTATGTATGTATATAATAAAAAGAAAGAACAGTAAGATATATAATCTGGTGTTATAGATATTTTATTTTTACCAAATAGTGCACAATGTAAATTTACAGAGCATTAATATTATTATATATATATTTCTATTTTTGAAACATGGTTAGAACTGTGTAGCGGAAAAAAACATATTTTAAATCAATTAATTTATAATATATATATATATATATATATATATATATATATATATATATATATATATATATATATATGAAGGATATGGTATAATTATATTCAAAGTTATATCATTTTATGCTATGCAAGGTGATATCATGGAATTGCACCTTTGAAATAGCCGGGAAACCTATACGCTGTGTCGACACAAGAGTCATTGTGTGAATATTTGTATTAGTCACTGTGATCGAGGGTTTGATTGTAATAGCTTTGTTCAAACTGTTGATCACGCCAGATGTTGCGTTATTTCCCAGAAACTCTAACTAAGACTCCATTCTCATAATGGCAGAATAAAAACAGAATTGGGTTTTATTGGGTGTTGGACAAACGTCTGCAACATGGACTGGTTAGACACTGGTGTGATCGGAGACGAGTCACCAGCTCTTAATATGATGTATGGCAAGTAAAACTTTAGATTAACTTGTTATATTGGAGATAACGGACAAGAATCTTCTATTATCTTGGAAATTACAAATCGCCTCAAAGATGCAAACAATCACGAAATGGACAATGAATTAAATTTCAGTTCACTGGTACTTGGTAATGACTAGAATAGAAAGAATCAGCTAATATATATATATATATATATATATATATATATATATATATATATATATATATAATAGAATAGAAATAATCAATGAAATATATGTAAACACGATCAATACTTTTTTTTTTACAATGTTCTATAAGGATTCGTTAGATTTTGGTAGGAGATTTTGTAGTTGACCATACGTCTATATTTCTGAGATGATGAGGGATTGTAACTATTTACACTATTAACATTGTTCTGATTTTGTCCCTATCTTTAGTTCATATTTACAACGTTTCGGCCGTTGTAAGCTTCGACCTTCTTCAGAATATGTCTTCATTTCTGAGATGAGGTATTGTAACTATTTACACTATATACCTTGTTCGTACTGTTGTCCTTCACAACAATTGAGACCGTTGTAGCATGAATTTGTTAACCGCCCGAGCACATAATAATCAGATAATATATATATATATATATATATATATATATGTGTGTGTGTGTGTGTGTGTGTGTGTGTGTGTGTGTGTGTGTGTGTGTGTGTGTGTGTGTACCAGAATAAATCCAGGCAAACCTACCTAGGTTTCATCTAAACGCATTTTCAGGGTAAACTGTTTTTTTTGGGGGGGGGCAGATTCTTTGGCCTAAGGACTTAAAGCACTTGGCGATTTGTTTCGTCTTGTTCCGATCTTTTTAGTTCCTTCTTTTTTTTACAATTTTTTTTTGCAAGTTGAGCTATCCGAGGTTTTCCAAACGAGTACTACTATTAATATATAATGGACGTATGAAGATCTGACAGCTTAATTGATTCAGTTATGAAATTTTCTGCGATAATCTTAAGTGGTACATAAGACCCGCTAGTGATTTACAAAGGAGGCAAGAGTAAGGATTGTGGGATGAGATCACTGTTAGATTGGCTGACCTTTTAGATCTTGCTCTCGATTCTTGAAGATGATTCAGACAGGCAGATTGAAAACTGCTGAGTCTACGAAAACACGTTGATCTCCATTCTACCCTCTCCAAGGCTAAGCTCTCAAGAGTGTTATGTAGTATATTGACTGCTGACATATTGCTTATATATATATATAGATAATATTAGTGGTAAATATACACATACATATGCAAAATATATAGATATATATACATAGGTGCATACACATATATGCATATTTTTTGAATAAAAAATTCCAAGAGGATAGAATCCAGGTAGAACTCAATGTCCAGGACAGAGTAAGGATATAATAAAAAGGCTTAAACACTAATATTCCATGGTCATAATTTATTCCATCGGAATCGTAAATACGATCCAATTCAGCAGACCTACAAAATTCAATATATATATATATATATATATATATATATATATATATATATATATATATATATATATATATATATATGAGCGCAATTAACTTGATTTCCTTGGTATGACGATAAACTACGCCCGACAGCAAGGTTTCTGACTGGGAAATAGGAAGTTTTGATGAGCGATGAGCTACCTCTTAATTGCTTTTGTTCAAAGCCTAACATGACATGGGGCGGTAGCACTTGTTTTGGTCTCTACTAAACCCTACAACAAAACACTATGAAATTATAAAAAATGCCTTTTTTATAGAACGGATACTAGCAATTCATTTTATATATAAAAAAAAATTAACTAAAAATACATATAGTAATAGGATGGAGTAATAATTTTATGATCGTAGGTTTCATCATAATTTCTGTTTTGGAAAGATTTGTCTCGAGTCACATTTCTTGTTACACCTCATTGAGGGTGTAGATTGTTTTGTTTAAGATCATTGTTATCCCAACTATGAATAACTATGTCATCGGCAAAGCCTCCATCATCATGATCGTTAGTACATTGTCTAAGGAAGGGAAATCGTGATCGTTGACTTCTGTTGATAGATTCTTTTAGGGTGGGGAATGGAATAGAATCAAATATACAATCAAACAGATCTGAGGTCTGTGTTCAAGTTTCTTCCAAAATGTCTGAATCATGATGATTTCACGTTTAAATCTGTCCTTCCGGTTTTATAAAATTCTAATGACTATATTTCTGTACCACGCATTATGGTTGTAGAGAAAACAGAAGAGATCTAAGGACATTTCACACCTAAACAAGGCAATAAAGCCACTAAAACACAGGGTGTTACCGACTGTTAAAAATATGAAAAATAAACACTATTACGGAGAAAGTGTAGTATAAGAACAATTATTAGTAAGTCAGGTGATAACGATTGAAATTGCAATTATATTTTTTAAGAAGCATGGCCGGGTTAGCACCCCACCATGTGGATCTAAAAACCCTGCTAAAAACGATGAGACGAATTAATACTCCCAAGGGGTCCCGAGAGGGGGAGAGAATGAGACCCCTAACAGGACGTCTCGCCCGGACACGACTTACGATACGAATATTCGGACCATGAGTTTGACATGCCTATGCGGAAGAAGCTGCAAAAATATACGCGGTTTGTGAATTCACCAGGCCAGAATGAAATGTCAGAGGGAGATAACATCAACGCAACGCACAGGAACTTCTCCTGGTCAGACGGAGGAGAAGCAGGGCCAGGAAGCTCACCACAGTTCCCAGTCTCTCCAGGCTAGTAATGATTTCTCCCTCATAACAAGAAGCTCGGCGTTTCACAAGAAAATAAAATGGCCAGCAGCCGCAGAAAAAACAAACTTGGCAAGAATTCGATACGGACATCTGCGACGTTCTTAACACCGTAAGTAAAGGGTCAGTAGACCGACGACTCCAGACAATGTTAAAAATTATTTTCACTTACGGTGCAGAACGTTTTGGGTACACAAAAGAAAGAAAGAGCGCTATTAGGAAAGAAAATCGGAGAGAAATGAAAATCAAAGAATTCAGACAAGAGCTAAAAACCCTTAAAAATTCCTACAAATCTAAGTAGATTTATTTTAATCGGTTAAGCAAAAAAACTAAAAAACTGGCAACAAATTAACAAAATTTCTTCCGTCGGGTTTTTTTTTTTTTTTTTTTTTGAATAACCCAACTTACCTGAGCGCTATGGACGTTTCCTATGTATATCCTGCTAAGTATCAAGTGCAAGTCGGCTGAGACAATTATAAAAATCAGTGTCGCATAGCATGGTACAGAAGGAGAGTGCGTCGGAGCCTGATCAGCTCTGACGAGGTCGACTCAGCGAGGATGGTATGAAGTTGTAAGACCCGAAACTACCCAATGACCTGAATAATTACATCACTGACGACACCCTCCTGCGCAATAAAAGTGCGTTTTTCCGAAGTAAGGTCAAATTTCACTGGGAAGCAAGAACCCAGAAGAGATTTCCATAACCGAGATGTGGTAGAAAAGAAACGGTTACCATAGAACTTACGGTTACCTCTAAAGAGCTCAATAGTAAAATGATGAAACCAAACTAGCAATTCTAGATACCATAGAGGGAAATTCACCAGAACAAGTACCATGAAAACTTTTATAAAAATAGCGTAGAAAAGGCACGTTACGGCGGTTGGAAAGTGACTGAGAACGAGTTGCCAGGTCAGGACCAATAAAATTGCAGACATATAGATATGTAACATAGATTTTGTCAATTGTCTAGTACTATTATCTGTGAACCAATTTTCTTAGAAGCAGGCCTAGCAATTAATACAATATCATCATTTACTTCATCTCAACAGAAAAAATAAAAATGCCAGCCATAGAAACGCAATGAATCATTTTCTTGGAAGTTAACATAAGCCGTATGTTTTTATTAAATTCAGAGTCTTATTCTCATAGACCATTAACCACGAATGACGATATTGTGTACTGTCATATAAGTCAATAAGTCAACATGTAGAGACGGTTCATGCCTTTTGATGACTTTCCCGTCGTTATTTGGGCTAAAGAAGGCCCAACAGAATAGCTTGGAAACTGGAACCGTCACGACTATTCTACTTTTCGCAACGAATTTGACATTTTTCTTTCTTTATTTGGAACTCCTGCCGATGAAGTATTGCTGCAATATATACGCTGGAGCCCCTTCTGTGTGCCTCAATGTCCTTGATAAAATCCAGAGACGGATATGAAATATAATTGGCCCCGATCTGGTATCTCGTCTGCAGCCATTCTTTCACATAGGTGCCGTCGCCTCCCTCTGTCTTTTTTTTTACAAATACCCTCATGGTAACTGTTCCGATGAGTTGTTTTCGCTGTTTCCCAGACTTCATGAATTTAAGCGTTCTACTAGACTGGCATCTCACTCTCACCCTTTCACTGTCGAAACTTAAATGTAGCCGTCTCTTCTACTCCAATAGCTTCAGGTCTCACACCTCTCGCCTGTGGAAATCCCACCCCTTTTCCTGTCTCCCTGATAGCTATAATCTCCAACTATTCAAATGTAATGTCAATCGACGTCTCCAGATGCCCTGATCTATCTCCTCTCCTTCTCTTCATCCTTTCCTCTATCACTCCTATTTGCTCTAGCTCCAACTCTCTGTAACCCCTTGCGTGCTAGTGAAATATATATATATATATATATATATATATATATATATATATATATATATATATATATATAAATGGTAACCATTTATGTCCGATGCGTTTTAAAAGTTGTATGAAAGAAAAAATGACCACATTTTTCTTCTTTTTCACTCCTGCTCATTTGCTCTCATATCATTTCTCTTTATTTACATGTAGCGATAGATAGAAACAGACTCAGATATATATATATATATATATATATATATATATATATATATATATATATATACGGATAGATAGATAGATAGATAGATAGATAGATAGATAGATAGATAGACCAAGAGACAAACATATAGATGTTAACATTGACAGTCAAACATGGATAGAATAGGTAGATAGATCTATGAAGTGTTATATATATATATATATATATATATATATATATATATATATATATATATATGATAAAAACGTATATATAGGTTGACAGAGAATGAGACAGAAAGAGAAACACATATATGAATTGAGATTGAGAGATAGATGCAATTGATTTGAGATAGATAGATAGATAGATAGATAGATAGATAGACAAATAGACAGAAATAAATAGATATAAATAGAGATAGAGAAGTAGATGCAAGTGAATTGAGATAGATAGATAGATAGATAGATGCGAATTTAAATTGATATATAGTATTTTATATACATACATATAAAAAATAAATAAATATATATATATATATATATATATATATATATATATACACAGACGCGCGCAGACACACACACGTACATATATGCGCATCTTACTTGTGCAAAGTGACATGACTGCTTCATCCTAATGTCGGCTGCATTTAAATTTTGAATCCTTATGTTGCTTTCATATATTATACTCATCGTGTTTTGATAAGAGAGCAGCCAGATAGATAGATAGATAGATAGATAGATAGATAGATAGATAGATAGATAGATATGGGCAGATTAAGACAGCTAGCTTGCTAGATAGATAAATAAATATATAGATAGGGAGAGAGAGAGAGAGAGAGAGAGAGAGAGAGAAATATTGACTGACAGGAACCGACTCTTATAGATAGATACATTGCAAAAGACTGACGGAGATGATAGATAGATAGATAGATAGATAGATAGATAGATAGATAGATAGATAGATAGATAGATAGATATGAACAGACTGAGATAGATTGGAGGAGATAGATATATGCATAGACAAATTAGACATGTAGATAGATTTTTGGGGGGGACAGATGGATATAGATAGAGAGAGATATATATATATATATATATATATTTATATATATATATATATATATATATATATATATATATATATATAGATAGATAGATAGATAGATAGATAGATAGATAGATATAAATGGAAACTGAATAGTAAAAAAGAGTTAGACAGCCACTAATAGAGAAATAAACAGACAGCATAGAATTACGTAGATATGCGTGGATTAGCACAACAATAAATAGATAGATAGATAGATAGCAAGATAGATAGATAGAAACAACATTAGATAGATAGATAGATAGATAGATAGATAGATAGATAGATAGATAGATAGATAGATAGATTCACGGACTGAGCGATACCTACAAAGAGAGAAATATACACGTATGAACCGTCACATTGATAGATGTGAAGATGGATATCTAAAGTGTTATCTATCTATCTATCTATCTATCTATCTATCTCTCTCTCTCTATATATATATATATATATATATATATATATATATATATATATATATATATATATAGCAACACTGATATATACATAGACAGAGTGAGACACATAGAAATATTAGTCCCCTGGCACGCCCGATTTTTGCTACGCCGACCTCGTATATAAGCACACTCGAGCAATCGGTTGCGAATCTCCCAAATTAGCAATCGCTATGAAGCAACGCTACTGAAATAGTATTATATCACCAATTTCCTTCTGATCGAGCAGAGTATTGCTTAACTTGTGTTGTTAACGGGTACACCAAATATATTATCGATTTTATTCCTGATGTAATTCACAAACCGCCATTCTGTGTATCGAACGCTGTTGCTTTACACACGATCATTGACATCCATTGAGAAAAAAAAAGCACGTAACGAAATTAAAATTACGTAATTTATTCCTCAATAGAATAGCTGGTTTTCATTCTTTTATACTTTATGCTTGCAAAATCGACGGTAGTCACGAAGATCAATTCGGGCCCAGGCATACATGCCTTCACTGTTTGGACATGAAATATATTGGCCCCGCACCTTCATTCATAAAAAAGTCATTCATTCATTCATTCTTTCTTCATTGTACTCTTTTCTACATTTTACCATTTCATTCATTCATTCATTTATTCATTCATTCATTCATTCACTCCGGCTAACCTTCGGTTCGCTAGTGACTTACGCTAAAACGTCAGAGAAGGTACTCATTCAGAATTTTGTAGGCGGTCTGACTTGTCCAAATTTTGGGGGTGGGCGGATCCGATTCTGGGACGCTAGCTGAAGTAAACGAAACACGAGAACACGATAAGGCAGAAATTCTCTCTCGGATGCAACAGGCGACTCAAATGGAGAACAGTCGGGCGGGGTGCTAGGGGGAGGGGAGGAAGAACTGGTGGGGAGAGAGAGTACAAGCGGTAATGTTTATTAATATTAATACCAAACTGGTATGAGACGGAGACCACTGGAGGAACAAATCCTGTTAGGAAAGAATGGCAGATACTAGCAGCAATACTAAACAACCTCATGATTTCGATAATAAAATGCTTAATATTTGAATAAAATGGAGAGATTTTACAAGTATTATTTGCCGAATCTTAGCGGCTTTCACAACGATTTGAATTTCATGGTTTTTATTTTTTTATTTTTGTCTAGATATCAAAACGGAAATGCTTTCTCATACATACATTCCAGCACACTCACATACAAGAATATGCACTCAAAACAACCAGCTAATCTATCTATCTATCTATCTATCTATCTATCTATCTATCTATCTATCTATCTCTCTCTCTCTCTATATATATATATATATATATATGTATTTCATTTGGCCATTTCATTTAGACTGAAACAGACTGTGGCTTCTGTGTTTAACTTCAATGTTTACATACAGTCTATTCTTGATACTGAGTATTTTATATATATATATATATATATGACAAAACGGATATATAGATACACAGAGAGAAACAGAGCAATACATAGATATTAATTGACATAGAAAGGTAGATGCATGTGAATTGAAACAGATAGATAGATAGATAGATAGATAGATAGATAGATAGATAGATAGATAGATAGATGTGAATTGAGATACATAGATTAATGTGAATTAAAAATATTAACTGAAGTACTCGTTATATAGAGAGAAGGAAAGGAGGAATATAAATAAATGTTATCTCTTACGTGATTGATGCTATATTCAGCCGCCCAACTCCAGAGTTTCGTAGACCAACTGTTTTATAATTTGAACAATTAAAAATAGTTCTTCCTTATTATTTGTATTAGGTTAATTCATTCTCTTTGTGTGCCCCCGTGTCTCTGTGTGTGTCTGTGTTTTTGCGTGTTTGTATGCTTGGATGTGTGTGAGTATACGCATGTAGATTTTGGAATATATATATATATATATATATATATATATATATATATATATATATAATTACGATCTGAACATACAGACGTAATTTAACTTCATATATTCTAATTCTTTTCTCTTGGTAGCTTTTCTAGCCTAAATTGTTCAGTGTTAATATTTTGGGATTATCGTGATAATTATTTCATCTTTTATTCTTTTCTCTGAAATCTCACCCTGTTTTGTGCCAGGCTTCATTGATTATTATTATATATATATATATATATATATATATATATATATATATATATATATATATATATATATATATATAAAAATTTTCAGAGTTAACCTGTAGAAAAGACAATATTTATAAATATAAAAGACAATTACAAAACTGTAATGGTTGCTAACGCGTTTCGTCGAGAAAGTCCACATTGGACGAAACGCGTCGTCAACTATTACAGCTTTTTATTGTCATTTATATATATATATATATATATATATATATATATATATATATATACTAGCTCTTGCCAACGCGTTTCGCCCTTTGACTTTATCAGGTCAAGTGAAGATAAACAACGTACACAACTTT
This sequence comes from Acanthosepion pharaonis, assembly GCA_903632075.3. NCBI lineage: Eukaryota > Metazoa > Mollusca > Cephalopoda > Sepiida > Sepiidae > Acanthosepion > Acanthosepion pharaonis. The sequence goes on from CAHIKZ030001278.1 coordinate 421,805, forward strand.
TCGCTTTTATTTATTATCAGATTTTGCCTTGTACTATTTTGCGATTCTCTATTTTACTCACAGACACACACACTATATATATATATATATATATATATATATATATATATATATATATATTGGACTCTCCGTCGTATTCAACGTATGAGGGGTCAAGCAGCTAAATTCCTAGGAACCGAAAGCCCAGAAATCAGCACATGAGAATTGATTATAGTGGTGAAGGTTTCGTGTAGGTCCATCGACACTTTTTGAAGCGCTGAATACAGAGACCTGGAGCACTACGTGCCACAAGGTCCCCAAACGACCCTCGGCAGGTTTTGAATTCAGAGTTGCCCTTCACCTAGACCAGTTGCCATCCAAGGCTATAGAACCCAGTCTGTCCTGCTATTTACCAACAGCTAGAGGGAAAAAAGGATTCATACCTTTGCCAAGGGTATATATATATATATATATATATATATATATATATATGTATGTATGTATGTATGTGTGTATATCTATATATCTATATATATATATACATATCCATATATATACATATATATATATATATATATATATATATATATATATATATATATATATATAATAAACGTGCAATCAATTTACAAATACATGAATTATTCACAAAACTAATGCAAGGTTAATGATTTAAATGGCGAGACATCCATCTCGCAAACAATTCAAATAGTACACAAAAACCTCCAGATCCGTTATGAATGAATTGATCCTTGTTTATATAAATTTCTGCCGTATTAGTTGTTATTTTTACTACAAGCTTTCGTCTGTTCCTACCTGTTTCAATAGCATTTCGGATACAATACACATATATTTTCGATGTCCTCTTATTACTAAGAGAAAAAAACAAGAACAACATCTATTATATACCTGAAGATGTCTGTAGGAACAGACGAAAGCTTGTAGTAAAAAAAAATAACAACTAATACGGCAGAAATTTATAGAAACAAGGATCAATTCATTCATAACGGATCTGGAGGTTTTTGTGTACTATTTAAATTGTTTTAGATGGATTGCCATTTAAATCATTAACCTTTGCATTAGTTTTGTGTGAATAATTCATGTATATATATACATATATATATATAGAGAGAGACAGTGAAAGATAGAGAAAGAGAGGTCTGTTCACGTACTGGGACATTTGTAATGGAGCTAAAATACGCGCAGTGAAGCAGTTTGGTTCAGATTGACCTTGAAGAAAACATTCTCGGCCACTCGGAAAGTGTGTAGAATGCGGCTGTCTAACCACACCACATTGACTAATGTTGTGCACCAATTCTTGGCCAAGCACAACATTCTCAAAGTCAGACAAACTCTGGTTAAGTTTATTCTCAAAATCTTAACGTTGGCATTTCCTTTCAATGATCAATGAAGCCTTATAGCACGGCCTTATAAAATTGATAATTTACTGAACATTATTACTCTACCATTGTTACATCAAATAAAACCTTCATTTACTTCAAAGGGACTTTATACTGAACACTTAGGTACATTACGATGCAATATATTATACTAGTTTTAGTATGATTTTCAATACACAATGCAAATTTAAAACATAATATCGTGTTAGATATTCTATTTTTTCTTTTATTAATTACAAGCAGTAGAGCCCGGCGTTGCCCGGGGATGTAACAGTAAGAGATAGATCAAGTATCGACCATCATAAAGTCTGAAAAATAAAATTGACAAAGATTATTGTTTAAGGTTGAAAAAAAAAAAAAACTAATTAAGACATGCGTGTCCGCATGTCTTAATTAGTTTTTTTTTGTTTTTTTGTTTTTTTTTTACAAATTAGTCAAACCCAAACTCAAACAAAAACATTGTTTTCAATTGTTATGAGTCTACCGATTGAATAGAATTTATTATAAACAATTGTCTTGTGAATGGAATTTTTAAAGCATTCTGAATGGAAAAATAAAGAAAAAAGTGTGCAAGACAATAAGAAACACTACCTGCCAAAAAAAAGTTTTGTTGAAATCGGTTGAAAAATGTAGAAAATCCGATCCCATATATAAACGAACACACACACACACACACACACACACACACACACACACACACACACACACACACACACAAGCAACCTGGGTTTCATAATAAGTATAACTCGATATGAGTTGTCTCCCTTTCATTGTGGCGACAGTGATGCCTCTTAATCGTGTTTTCAAATTGATTTCGTGCAAAAACAATTGTGATTTTCAAATTTTGGGCGCTGTCAGAAGCACCGCAATGGAATTTTACGTAGTCCTGTGAAGTTTTGTTGAAATCGGTTGAAAAATGTAGGAAATCCGATCCAATATATAAACGAACAGAGACACACACGCGCGCGGGTTCGTGCAACCTGTGTTTTATAATAAGTAACAAAATTTTATTCATTGTGCAGCCCTTTTTAAATTTTTTGACAATTTTTTTTCATCGAATACTTTCAAAAATTGTTTATTTTGCTTGTGTTGATTCACAATTTGAATTCTCACTTGAATATACGTTTTATTCAATGTATTTATTACAAATATATCAACTTTATTAGCATTTATTCTTGAAATCATCAAATTTGAAGCCAAGACCTGCGGAAATTAGGCATTTCTGTACATTATATTCAAACGATCTTTATAACTAAATGCTCAAAAGATAAGAGATATATTTTCTTGGTGAAACTACTTATCACCTGAAACACCAGATTTTTCACTCAGTGCAATGTCAGTTTTTTAAAAGAAGTGAAAAAATTCACCTGCCCCAATGTACATGATATGCTGGATTTTACCTATTAATATGTCTCGGAAAGGGATATATGTGTTCGAAGTAGCAAAGTGGTTGTTGACTACTGCAACCGAGTAGGACAATCTAGCAGGTAACCATAATGGACTGGTCCTCGTCGTAGTGGTGGGCAATATGCATAGCTTGGAATAGGAATATATATATATATATATATATATATATATATGAAGATGAAGAATAAATAAAAATAAAAAATAAATAAGAAAATGCATGTAAAAATAATCAGTCCAAATAAATAAATTAAGTAAATATTATACAAATTAACAAACCACTCCCGCTAAAATGACTGACTACAACAATCAATCCCAAAACTCCACGAAATAGGTATAATTAACTTCCTAGATGATAACAAACTATTATATAAACGCTGAGAACACATCTCAAAAATTTTTCCGACGTTACTTAAAATTCGAAAACCGAAAGAATAAATAACAACATATAAAATAAAAATAAATAAGAAAAAGGTAAAATAAATAAAACCAAATAAATAAATTAACAAACCGCTCCCGCCAAAATAACGGCAAGAATAAATAAAAATAATCAATCCAAAAAAAAAATATATATAACAAATTAACAAACCACTACTTTCAAAATAAGAGTTGGAATAGTCTACAACAATCGATTCAAAAATTACCTTCCCAGACCAAAACAAACTATTAAATAAACGATCAGAAATAATCTTAAAAAGTTTTTTGCTACTTTTCAAAAACATCGAAAACGGAAATCTATAAATAAATATATAAAATACAAATAAAAAACAAGCAACATAAATTGCTCCAAATAAAGAAACAACTCCCGACAAATTAACCTTTAGAATATACTACCCACAATGCACCACAAACGACATATATATAAATAGTCGAAAAAAACCCAAAGACTGATAAATGCGTCTGTGTTGACTTCAATGTTCCCCTTTTTACACACACACACACACACACACACACACACACACACACACACACACACATATATATATATATATATATATATATATATATATAGGGTTACTAAATGAGGTAGTTTAAGTGGGGATGTTACGGGGTAGGAGAAGAAGTACCTATTATGAGAATATATAGGTTAAATATATAGGCTGACTTGAGACTTGAAGCTGTTAAGATCGTATGGGTCAGGAAAGCAACAACTCAATCAGGAGTCCGTTCTATAACAAAAAATATACTGTTTGATGGGAATCATTTCACTCTACGCAAGGCGATGAAGCCCCCAAGACGAAACTGGTTACAGGTAGTGAAAGAATATGAGGAGAAATTAATGAAGAGAAATGTGGAAAATGACAATAAATAAAGGAGAAGAGAAGATGAGGATTGACGTTTCATTTAATTTTTTGAAGATTGTAGCCGGGCCCGGTGGAAGAATGGATAGCGGCTCGTATTGCGGAATCGAAACATAAGTGAATGTCATGGATTCGAATTCCAGTCGAATCTATGACATTCACTTACGTGCTAACACTCTTAGGAAAGGTATGAATCCTCTTCTAGATTTTCCCGGAGGATTAATGGATAGCGGCTCGGATTGAGGAATCCATGAGCCGAGTTCAATTCAGTCGAATCCATTACATTCTTAGGAAATGTATGAATAGCGGCTCTTCTAGATTTTCCCGGAGGATTAATGGATAGCGGCTCGATTGAGGAATCAGTCATCCATTCATTCGAGCCTAATACCCTTGGGAGTATGAATCCTCTTCTAGATTTTCCGGAGGAGTAATGGATAGCGGCTCATTACATTCAGCGAGTTCAATTCAGTGAATCCTAATACCCTTTGGGAAATGTATGAATCCTCTTCTAGATTTTCCCGGAGGATTAATGGATAGCGGCTCGGATTGAGGAATCCGCGAGCCGAGTTCGAATTCCAGTCGAATCCATTACATTCACTTACGTGCTAATACCCTTGGGAAATGTATGAATCCTCTTCTAGATTTTCCCGGAGGAGTAATGGATAGCGGCTCGGATTGAGGAATCCGCGAGCCGAGTTCGAATTCCAGTCGAATCCATTACATTCACTTACGTGCTAATACCCTTGGGAAAGGTATGAATCCTCTTCTAGATTTTCCCGGAGGAGTAATGGATAGCGGCTCGGATTGAGGAATCGGAGGGGCGAGTTCGAATTCCAGTCGAATCCATTACATTCGCTTACGTGCTAATACCCTTGGGAAAGGTATGAATCCTCTTCTAGATTTTCCCGGAGGAGTAATGGATAGCGGCTCGGATGGGAAAGGGATGGAGGGCCGAGTTCGAATTCAGTCGAATCCATTACATTCACTTTACGTGCTAATACCCTTGGGAAATTGAATCCTCTTCTAGATTTTCCGGAGGAGTAATGGATAGCGGCTCGGATTAGGAATCGGAGAGCCGAGTTCGAATTCCAGTCGAATCCATTATTCACTTACGTGCTAATACCCTTGGGAAAGGTATGAATCCTCTTCTAGATTTTCCGGAGGAGTAATGGATAGCGGCTCGGATTGAGGAATCGGAGGGCGAGTTCGAATTCAGTCGAATCCATTACATTCACTTACGTGCTAATACCCTTGGGAAAGGTATGAATCCTCTTCTAGATTTTCCCGGAGGAGTAATGGATAGCGGCTCGGATTGAGGAATCGGAGGGGCGAGTTCGAATTCCAGTCGAATCCATTACATTCACTTACGTGCTAATACCCTTGGGAAAGGTATGAATCCTCTTCTAGATTTTCCCGGAGGAGTAATGGATAGCGGCTCGGATTGAGGAATCCGCGAGCCGAGTTCGAATTCCAGTCGAATCCATTACATTCCTTACGTGCTAATACCTTTGGGAAAGGTATGAATCCTCTTCTAGATTTTCCCGGAGGAGTAATGGATAGCGGCTCGGATTGAGGAATCCGGAGGGCGAGTTCGAATTCAGTCGAATCCATTACATTCACTTACGTGCTAATACCCTTGGGAAAGGTATGAATCCTCTTCTAGATTTTCTCGGAGGAGTAATGGATAGCGGCTCGGATTGAGGAATCATGAGCCGAGTTCGAATTCCAGTCGAATCCATTACATTCGCTTACGTGCTAATACCCTTGGGAAAGGTATGAATCCTCTTCTAGATTTTCCCGGAGGAGTAATGGATAGCGGCTTGGATTGGATTGAGGAATCGGAGGGCGAAGTGTATGAATTCTAGATTTTCCGATGGATCCATTGACATTCAGAGCCGAGTTCAACGTGCTAATTCACCCTTACCCGGGAAAGGTATGAATCCTCTTCTAGATTTTCCCGGAGGAGTAATGGATATGGCTCGGATTGAGGAATCGGAGAGCCGAGTTCGAATTCCAGTCGAATCCATTACATTCCTTACGTGCTAATACCCTTGGGAAAGGTATGAATCCTCTTCTAGATTTTCCGGGGGGAGTAATGGATAGCGGCTGGATTGAGGAATCGGAGAGCCGAGTTCGAATTCAGTCGAATCCATTACATTCACTTACGTGCTAATACCCTTGGGAAAGGTATGAATCCTCTTCTAGATTTTCCCGGAGGAGTAATGGATAGCGGCTCGGATTGAGGAATGGGGAGAGCCGAGTTCGAATTCCAGTCGGTTGAGGAATCCAGTTTAATTCAGTCATTCACATTACGTGCTAATACCCTTGGGAAAGGTATGAATCCTCTTCTAGATTTTCCCGGAGGAGTTAATGGATAGCGGCTCGGATTGAGGAATCCGCGAGCCGAGTTCGAATTCCAGTCGAATCCATTACATTCACTTACGTGCTAATACCCTTGGGAAAGGTATGAATCCTCTTCTAGATTTTCCGGAGGAGTAATGGATAGCGGCTCGATTGAGGAATCCGCGAGCCGAGTTCGAATTCAGTCGAATCCATTACATTCACTTACGTGCTAATACCCTTGGGAAAGGTATGAATCCTCTTCTAGATTTTCCCGGAGGAGTAATGGATAGCGGCTCGGATTGAGGAATCGGCGAGCCGAGTTCGAATTCCAGTCGAATCCATTACATTCACTTACGTGCTAATACCCTTGGGAAAGGTATGAATCCTCTTCTAGATTTTCCGGAGGAGTAATGGATAGCGGCTGGATTGAGGAATCGGAGAGCCGAGTTCGAATTCAGTCGAATCCATTACATTCACTTACCCGTGCTAATACCTAGATTTTGGGAAAGGTATGAATCCTCTTCTAGATTTTCCGGAGGAGTAATGGATAGCGGCTCGGATTGAGGAATCCGTTGAGAAGCCGAGTTCGAATTCAGTCGAATCCATTACATTCACTTACGTGCTAATACCCTTGGGAAAGGTATGAATCCTCTTCTAGATTTTCCCGGAGGAGTAATGGATAGCGGCTCGGATTGAGGAATCCGCGAGCCGAGTTCGAATTCCAGTCGAATCCATTACATTCACTTACGTGCTAATACCCTTGGGAAAGGTATGAATCCTCTTCTAGATTTTCCCGGAGGAGTAATGGATAGCGGCTCGGATTGAGGAATCCGCGAGCCGAGTTCGAATTCCAGTCGAATCCATTACATTCACTTACGTGCTAATACCCGTGGGAAAGGTATGAATCCTCTTCTAGATTTTCCCGGAGGAGTAATGGATAGCGGCTCGGATTGAGGAATCGGAGAGCCGAGTTCGAATTCAGTCGAATCCATTACATTCTTACGTGCTTACGTGTATAATCTTCTAGATTTTCCCTAATGGGGAAAGGATTAGGAATCCTCTTCTAGATTTTCCCGGAGGAGTAATGGATAGCGGCTCGGATTGAGGAATGAGGAGAGCCGAGTTCGAATTCCAGTCGAATCCATTACATTCACTTACGTGCTAATACCCTTGGGAAAGGGTATGAATCCTCTTCTAGATTTTCCCGGAGGAGTAATGGATAGCGGCTCGGATTGAGGAATCGGAGAGCCGAGTTCGAATTCCAGTCGAATCCATTACATTCACTTACGTGCTAATACCCTTGGGAAAGGTATGAATCCTCTTCTAGATTTTCCCGGAGGAGTAATGGATAGCGGCTCGGATTGAGGAATCGGAGAGCCGAGTTCGAATTCCAGTCGAATCCATTACATTCCTTACGTGCTAATACCCTTGGGAAAGGTATGAATCCTCTTCTAGATTTTCCGGGGGAGTAATGGATAGCGGCTTGGATTGAGGAATCGGAGAGCCGAGTTCGAATTCCAGTCGAATCCATTACATTCGTGCTTACCCGTGGTAATACCCTAGATTTTTGGTAATGGAAAGTTTGAATTATGAATCCTCATTCACTTAGATTTTCCCGGAGGGTAATGGATAGCGGCTTGGATTGAGGAATCGGAGAGCCGAGTTCGAATTCCAGTCAAATCCATTACATTCACTTACGTGCTAATACCCTTGGGGAAAGGTATGAATCCTCTTCTAGATTTTCCCCGGAGGAGTAATGGATAGCGGCTCGGATTGAGGAATCCGGAGGAGAGCTGAGTTCGAATTCCAGTCGAATCCATTACATTCACTTACGTGCTAATACCCTTTGGAAAATGTATGAATCCTCTTCTAGATTTTCCCGGGGAGTAATGGATAGCGGCTCGGATTGAGGAATCGGAGAGCCGAGTTCGAATTCAGTCGAATCCATTACATTCACTTACGTGCTAATACCCTTGGGAAAGGTATGAATCCTCTTCTAGATTTTCCCGGAGGAGTAAATGGATAGGCGAGTTCTCGGATTGAGGAATCGTGGGCGAGCCGAGTTCGAATTCAGTCGAATCCATTACATTCATTACTTACGTGCTAATACCCTTTGGGAAAGGTATGAATCCTCTTCTAGATTTTCCCGGGGGATTAATGGATAGCAGCTCGGATTGAGGAATCGGAGAGCCGAGTTCGAATTCCAGTCGAATCCATTACATTCACTTACGTGCTAATACCCTTGGGAAAGGTATGAATCCTCTTCTAGATTTTTCCCGGGGGTAATGGATAGCGGCTTGGATTGAGGAATCGGAGAGCCGAGTGAGTTCGAATTCCAGTCGAATCCATTACATTCACTTACGTGCTAATACCCTTGGGAAAGGTATGAATCCTATTCTAGATTTTCCCGGAGGAGTAATGGATAGTGGCTTGGATTGAGGAATCGGAGAGCCGAGTTCGAATTCAGTCGAATCCATTACATTCACTTACGTGCTAATAACCCTTGGGAAATGTATGAATCCTCTTCTAGATTTTCCCGGAGGAGTAATGGATAGCGGCTCGGATTGAGGAATCGGAGAGCCGAGTTCGAATTCCAGTCGAATCCATTACATTCACTTACGTGCTAATACCCTTGGGAAAGGTATGAATCCTCTTCTAGATTTTCCCGGAGGAGTAATGGATAGCGGCTTGGATTGAGGAATCTTGGAGAGCTGAGTTCGAATTCCAGTCGAATCCATTACATTCACTTACGTGCTAATACCCTTGGGAAATGTATGAATCCTCTTCTAGATTTTCCCGGAGGAGTAATGGATAGCGGCGGGATTGAGGAATCGGAGAGCCGAGTTCGAATTCAGATTTTCGAATCCATTACATTCGAGTTCTTACGTGCTAATACCCTTGGAAAGGTATGAATCCTCTTCTAGATTTTCCCGGAGGAGTAATGGATAGCGGCTCGGATTGAGGATTGAGGAATCGGAGAGCCGAGTTGGGGAAATGGAATTCCAGTTGAATCCATTACATTCACTTACGTGCTAATACCCTTGGGAAAGGTATGAATCCTCTTCTAGATTTTCCCGGAGGAGTAATGGATAGCGGCTCGGATTGAGGAATCGGAGAGCCGAGTTCGAATTCCAGTCGAATCCATTACATTCACTTACGTGCTAATACCCTTGGGAAATGTATGAATCCTATTGTAGATTTTCCCGGAGGATTAATGGATAGCGGCTCGGATTGAGGAATCTATGAGCCGAGTTCGAATTCAGTCGAATCCATTACATTCACTTACGTGCTAATACCCGTGGGAAAGGTATGAATCCTCTTCTAGATTTTCCCGGAGGAGTAATGGATAGCGGCTCGGATTGAGGAATCGGAGGGGCGAGTTCGAATTCCAGTCGAATCCATTACATTCGCTTACGTGCTAATACCCTTGGGAAAGGTATGAATCCTCTTCTAGATTTTCCCGGGGGAGTAATGGATAGCGGCTTGGATTGAGGAATCGGAGAGCCGAGTTCGAATTCCAGTCGAATCCATTACATTCACTTACGTGCTAATACCCTTGGGAAATGTATGAATCCTCTTCTAGATTTTCCCGGAGGAGTAATGGATAGCGGCTCAGATTGAGGAATCCGCGAGCCGAGTTCGAATTCCAGTCGAATCCATTACATTCACTTACGTGCTAATACCCGTGGGAAAGGTATGAATCCTCTTCTAGATTTTCCCGGAGGAGTAATGGATAGCGGCTCGGATTGAGGAATCGGAGGGCGAGTTCAATTCAGTCGAATCCATTACATTCGCTTACGTGCTAATACCCTTGGGAAAGGTATGAATCCTCTTCTAGATTTTCCCGGGGAGTAATGGATAGCGGCTTGGATTGAGGAATCGGAGAGCCGAGTTCGAATTCCAGTCGAATCCATTACATTCACTTACGTGCTAATACCCTTGGGAAATGTATGAATCCTCTTCTAGATTTTCCCGGAGGATGGTAATGGATAGCGAGCTCGATTGAGGAATCCGCGAGCCGAGTTCGAATTCCAGTCGAATCCATTACATTCACATTACGTGCTAATACCCGTGGGAATGGGTATGAATCCTCTTCTAGATTTTCCCGGAGGAGTAATGGATAGCGGCTCGGATTGAGGAATCGGATTTTCCCGGAGGCGAGTTCGAATTCAGTCGAATCCATTTACATTCGCTTACGTGCTAATACCCGTGGGAAAGGTATGAATCCTCTTCTAGATTTTCCCGGAGGGTAATGGATAGCGGCTTGGATTGAGGAATCGGAGAGCCGAGTTCGAATTCCAGTCGAATCCATTACATTCACTTACGTGCTAATACCCTTGGGAAATGTATGAATCCTATTCTAGATTTTCCCGGAGGATTAATGGATAGCGGCTCGGATTGAGGAATCCGCGAGCCGAGTTCGAATTCAGTCGAATCCATTACATTCACTTACGTGCTGGGAAATACCTAGATTTTGGGAAATGTAGATTGAATCCTCTTCTAGATTTTCCCGGAGGAGTAATGGATAATGGATCGGATTGAGGAATCGGAGGCCGAGTTCGAATTCAGTCGAATCCATTACATTCTCTTACGTGCTAATACCCTTGGGAAAGGTATGAATCCTCTTCTAGATTTTCCCGGGGAGTAATGGATAGCGGCGGATTGAGGAATCGGAGAGCCGAGTTCGAATTCAGTCGAATCCATTACATTCACTTACGTGCTAATACCCTTGGGAAATGTATGAATCCTATTCTAGATTTTCCCGGAGGATTAATGGATAGCGGCTCGGATTGAGGAATCCGCGAGCCGAGTTCGAATTCCAGTCGAATCCATTACATTCACTTACGTGCTAATACCCTTGGGAAATGTATGAATCCTCTTCTAGATTTTCCCGGAGGAGTAATGGATAGCGGCTCGGATTGAGGAATCGGAGAGCCGAGTTCGAATTCCAGTCGAATCCATTACATTCTCTTACGTGCTAATACCCTTGGGAAAGGTATGAATCCTCTTCTAGATTTTCCCGGGGGAGTAATGGATAGCGGCTTGGATTGAGGAATCGGAGAGCCGAGTTCGAATTCCAGTCGAATCCATTACATTCACTTACGTGCTAATACCCTTGGGAAATGTATGAATCCTATTCTAGATTTTCCCGGAGGATTAATGGATAGCGGCTCGGATTGAGGAATCCGCGAGCCGAGTTCGAATTCCAGTCGAATCCATTACATTCACTTACGTGCTAATACCCTTGGGAAATGTATGAATCCTCTTCTAGATTTTCCCGGAGGATTAATGGATAGCGGCTCGGATTGAGGAATCGGAGAGCCGAGTTCGAATTTCAGTCGAATCCATTACATTCACTTACGTGCTAATACCCTTGGGAAAGGTATGAATCCTCTTCTAGATTTTCCCGGAGGACTAATGGATAGCGGCTTCTTAGGATTGAGGAATCGGAGAGCTGAGTTAATGGAATTCCAGTCGAATCCATTACATTCACTTACGTGCTAATACCCTTGGGAAATGTATGAATCCTCTTCTAGATTTTCCCGGAGGAGTAATGGATAGCGGCTCGGATTGAGGAATCGGAGAGCCGAGTTCGAATTCCAGTCGAATCCATTACATTCACTTACGTGCTAATACCCTTGGGAAAGGTATGAATCCTCTTCTAGATTTTCCCGGAGGACTAATGGATAGCGGCTAGGATTGAGGAATCGGAGAGCTGAGTTCGAATTCCAGTCGAATCCATTACATTCACTTACGTGCTAATACCCTTGGGAAATGTATGAATCCTCTTCTAGATTTTCCCGGAGGATTAATGGATAGCGGCTCGGATTGAGGAATCGGAAAGTCGAGTTCGAATTCCAGTCGAATCCATTACATTCACTTAGGTGCTAATACCCTTGGGAAAGGTATGAATCCTCTTCTAGATTTTCCCGGAGGACTAATGGATAGCGGCTAGGATTGAGGAATCGGAGAGCTGAGTTCGAATTCAGTCGAATCCATTACATTCACTTACGTGCTAATACCCTTGGGAAATGTATGAATCCTCTTCTAGATTTTCCCGGAGGATTAATGGATAGCGGCTCGGATTGAGGAATCGGAGAGCCGAGTTCGAATTCCAGTCGAATCCATTACATTCACTTACGTGCTAATACCCTTGGGAAAGGTATGAATCCTCTTCTAGATTTTCCCGGAGGAGTAATGGATAGCGGCTCGGATTGAGGAATCGGAGAGCCGAGTTCGAATTCCAGTCGAATCCATTACATTCATTTACGTGCTAATACCCTTGGGAAAGGTATGAATCCTCTTCTAGATTTTCCCGGAGGACTAATGGATAGCGGCTTGGATTGAGGAATCGGAGAGCCGAGTTCGAATTCAGTCGAATCCATTACATTCACTTACGTGCTAATACCCTTGGGAAAGGTATGAATCCTCTTCTAGATTTTCCCGGAGGAGTAATGGATAGGGGCACGGATTGAGGAATCGGAGAGCTGAGTTCGAATTCCAGTCGAATCCATTACATTCACTTACGTGCTAATACCCTTGGGAAAGGTATGAATCCTCTTCTAGATTTTCCCGGAGGACTAATGGATAGCGGCTAGGATTAAGGAATCGGAGAGCTGAGTTCGAATTCCAGTCGAATCCATTACATTCACTTACGTGCTAATACCCTTGGGAAAGGTATGAATCCTCTTCTAGATTTTCCCGGAGGATTAATGGATAGCGGCTCGGATTGAGGAATCGGAGAGCCGAGTTCGAATTCCAGTCGAATCCATTACATTCACTTACGTGCTAATACCCTTGGGAAAGGTATGAATCCTCTTCTAGATTTTCCCGGAGGACTAATGGATAGCGGCTAGGATTGAGGAATCGGAGAGCTGAGTTCGAATTCCAGTCGAATCCATTACATTCACTTACGTGCTAATACCCTTTGGGAAATGTATGAATCCTCTTCTAGATTTTCCCGGAGGATTAATGGATAGCGGCTCGGATTGAGGAATCCATGAGCCGAGTTCGAATTCCAGTCGAATCCATTACATTCCTTACGTGCTAATACCCTTGGGAAATGTATGAATCCTCTTCTAGATTTTCCCGGAGGAGTAATGGATAGCGGCTCGATTGAGGAATCGGAGGGGCGAGTTCGAATTCAGTCGAATCCATTACATTCACTTACGTGCTAATACCCTTGGGAAAGGTATGAATCCTCTTCTAGATTTTCCCGGAGGAGTAATGGATAGCGGCTTGGATTGAGGAATCGAGAGGGCGAGTTCGAATTCCAGTCGAATCCATTACATTCACTTACGTGCTAATACCCTTGGGAAAGGTATGAATCCTCTTCTAGATTTTCCCGGGGGAGTAATGGATAGCGGCTCGGATTGAGGAATTGGAGAGTCGAGTTCGGGTTCCAGTCGAATCCATTACATTCACTTACGTGCTAATACCCTTGGGAAAGGTATGAATCCACTTCTTCTACCCCCAGCTATGGGTAAATAGCAGGACAGACCTTGTTCTGTAGTCTTGGATGTTAACTGCGGAAAGAAATGGCAACCGCCTGCGAGAAAAAATCGAAAGATAGATGGTAGCCTAAGCGCTTATCACGCATGGCACATAACTGAATGAGGTGCAAAGGAACCAAGAATTTGCAAAAGATTTTCCACAGTCGAGAAATGCGAGAAAAGTGACTGCATATAGTCAATTCAAGAGGAAATCAGTGAGACCTAACTGCCAATTTAGCAGCACGCTTTAATTCATGTAGCCAAGTCGACAAATCTCTCTACAAATTGAAAAGTTACGGTATCTCCGGGCACATTTTTCAACTGATCCAGTCTTTCCTGCCAAGTCGTGAAATGAAAGTTACCCTGATTCGCCATTTGTCTCGATGTTTTCGTAGTAACGTGGGTATCCCCCAGGTCTCCATCCTTAGTCCTACGCCCTTTTCTAATCTTCATTAACGACTTCCCCTATGACATCAGCTCTCAACTTGACATCTATACTGGCGACACGACTATTTACTACTGTCTCGATAGTTAGGCTGATCAGTCCGATAAGATCAAAATGGCAGCTGATATACAAAACGACTTCAAGACCATCATTAAAGATGGCTAGTCAATTTTAACACCTCCAAAACTATACTTCTCTCCATTAATCATTTGAATGACCTATCTATGCCTTCCATCTGTATGGCTGATGCTAACCTCCAGGAAATTGCCACATTGCGCCTTCTCGAGCTAACATTCCCAGCTGACATGAAGTAGAAAGACTATATTGAGCCCAGGTCAGCTGATAAGAAAGTCGGTTACCTGTGTCTTGTGAGGCAATTTTTTTCACCAGAATCTACGTATCTTACTTATCTATAAGTCTAACAATTCGCCCATGCTAGGGGTCTGCTACAACATGTCCGGTGCTATTGTTATTTAACTTGAGCTTCTAAATAAGTTCCAAAGGAGAATCGGCAATATTACTGACCCTGATCTGGCCGCTCGGTTTCAGTCATATTCCAACCTACGTAAGGTTGCCTCTCTGTGCCTTTTTAAAATAAGTACTTCAATGGTAATTGTTCGTATGGGCTCTTCGCTATAGCACCTAGATTTTTTTTTTAATTTAAGTACCATACTAGACTGGCTTCGAAATCTCATCAATTTGAGTAAGCTAAGATGTAGACGGAACTTCTATGCTAACTGTATTATTCACGTATGATAGAGCATGGCGGAAGTAGACAGGTCATCATTCTCATCTTTCGACCTCCCTGTGGTTGGTCGGAACTCCATTGACAATTCCTTTCTAAACTGTTAAGTCCTGTATTGCTGTTCCCAGATCCACAATGTCCAAACCTGAGTCCCGACCTATGGTGTCTGGGAAAGCCAATTTTCCAGAAGGATGCCATAGAAATAAGGATGATACGATGTCCTTATCCGCTTGTAAGCGTTTTTGTTTGAACTTAAGAGAGATTAGTCTTAGTTCTCCGTAAATTGTGTTAAGCTTTGCATGGGATCTCCAAATGACGAACTGGATTTTTCTAAGTAGATTTGTATATGTTCCATCCAGTTGTCTTTCAAGACGAACAGATAATGTCCAAGTTTCTGATCCATGCAGTAAGAATGGTTCAATCATTGTTCGAAATATTTGGACTTTTAAGTCGGGGATGAAAGGTTCGAGTGCCAAATCTTGTGAAGTTTGTTATGAAAGCTTAGTAGCTTCATATGAAATTCAGGAGATAATTTCAGAAGCTGGAATCCTCCCCTAATATAGGCCAAACTGTAATTTTACCGACAGTGTCTGTTGTAATTCCAACGGTAACGAATCAAAATACACAGGACATAATTAACCTCACCCCACAAAATGTATTGATGAGATAGCTGGCGATGTAGAAAAAGCAGCTCGTCTCTCAAATAAAAGGGGAATAGTTTCTTATTTAACTTGTCGAATCTACATTGAGGAATAATGAAACGATGCTAATAGAATAGGTCAGGTTTCTGGATAAAGATCATTAAAGACAGGAAATGTTTTTTTGCTAGTTGCCTTCAGACACTAAAGGTGAAACAAATTTCAAAGAAGTCGCCGGTTATTTCGCCAATGTCCAACACTGTTTCTCGGGCTATGGCATCTGAAAAGTCAATTTTTATGAAGGATGCCATAGGAGTAAGTATGAGATGATTTGCCTGTCCGTTCGGTGGCAGTGGCCGGCAAACTGTAATCGTTTTTGTTTGAGTTTAAGAAAGATTGGTGTCAGTTCTCCGTAAATTGTGTAAATTGTGTTGTGCTTTGCATGGGATTTCTAACAGATGGTCTGGATATTTCTAAGTAGAATTGTATAAGTTCCATCCACTTGTCTTTCAACACGAACAGATAATGTCCAAATTTCGGGTCCATAGCGTAGGACTGGTTCAGTCACTGTTCGAATGGTTTAGACCTTAAGGAAAATGGAAGGTTCAAGCGCCAAATCTTGTGAATTTTGTTATACGCATCCCATGCTTATGGCCGCCGTTGATAAACCGTTGTGGAGGAGATTTAGCGTGGCTTCTGCATTCGGATCCCCCCTACGATTACAGAAGTCAAGGGGATAATTATGATGATGATTATCATCATCATTATGTTGTAGATACAATAACTGCTTGTTAAGGTCGTACAGTACTTCCAAAACGTTCGGAAGAAGACTTTGATAATAGAAAGCAAATGAAAAGCAACTGGTCTACTAACACTTGATTATACCATTTGGTTAAACAGTAGCCTTCGACTTCAAAAGAATTCCCAATCTAATTTAATTGCCTTTGCTATTTGTATATATTGCATTATTACAGGTTTAGAGAAGGTGTAAGTATCGGTCGTCTACAAAGCCCTAGTAAACATTAGCTACACAGAAATCTTAACTCCTTACATAGACCCTCCCCCACCATTATACCTGAAATTGAGGCATGGCACGTGGAACTAGAACATTATGAAATAAAGCTAGGCATAATTACAGCATGTCTATTCTGACTGGTTAAACGTTACGCTTCTAGAGACCTTAACTTTACGTATAAATCTCTCCTATTTACAAGTACAGTACTATGAAGTTACACTAAGTAGAATTTCTGTCGTGTTTGGTTAAACATTAGAGAAATCGTGTCTTTACGTATAAGAGATCGTGTCTTTACGTATAAGAGATCGTGTCTTTACGTATAAGAGATTGTGACTTTACGTATAAGAGATCGTGTCTTTACGTATAAGAGATCGTGTCATTACGTATAAGAGATTGTGACTTTACGTATAAGAGATCGTGTCTTTACGTATAAGAGATCGTGTCTTTACGTATAAGAGATCGTGTCTTTACGTATAAGAGATTGTGACTTTACGTATAAGAGATCGTGTCTTTACGTATAAGAGATCGTGTCTTTACGTATAAGAGATCGTGTCTTTAAGTATAAGAGATTGTGACTTTACGTATAAGAGATCGTAACTTTACGTATAAGAGATCGTGTCTTTACGTATGAGAGATCGTGACTTTACGTATGAGAGATCGTGACTTTACGTATGAAAGCGATCGTGTCTTTACGTATAAAACTATCCAATGGAAATTTAATATTACAGAATGATGATGTTAGGCTATGTCCATTTACTGATAGTCTATTGTGTTTGGTCAATTATTAGCGAACCAGAGACCTTACCTTTACCTATAAATTTCACAGATTTACAATTAACATTACAGTATTACGATGTAAGGCGAGTAAAATTAATGGTAGTCCGTTGTAAAAATTAACCAACCAGAGACCTTAACCTTACGTATAACTATTTCCTATTTACATTTAATATTAAGTTAGGCTTCTTATGAATTCTGTTGCTTTATAGTGATTGGTTAAACATTTGCCATCCAGTGACATTAGTATTAACTATATTCTCCCCTATTTACAATTAATGTTGCAGTATTATGTAATTAGGCAAGGTATATTTACCGGTTGCCTATAGGGTCTAGTTAAACATTAGCCAAACAAGAGACCTTAACTTTACCTATAAATATATCCTATTTACATATATTACTCTATTATAAAGTTAGGCGAGGTACATTGACTGGTATTCTGTTGTGTGTCGTTAAAAATTAGCCAACAAGAGATTTTAATTTTACGTATAAATCTCTCCTATTTGCAGTATTATAAAGTTAAGCTAGGTACAATTACTGGTATCTGTTTGTATCTCTGAGCTGAGTTATTATGATTATTTACATTATGCTGACAGTTATCCTCATCTTTATTGCGACTAGTCACTGGATCTAACCAACGCCTTTATCTAATGGGCCACGTGTCCTTGAGGTATGGCACGTGGAACTAGAACAATGTACTCCGGTGTACGAAATAAAGGATTCGGTTCAAAATTCCAATCATCTGAAGAAAGCCGGAGCGGACCAAGGTCGAAATGTTATGAATATGGCATTGTAGATGAGGACAACAATCCGAATAATGCAAATAAGCTGTGGTATCGTCAAGGTGAATGATACACAGAGAAGAATGAGTACTTAATATCATTATTCAGCACCAGAAAAAATAAGTTGCAAAACAATTAACAAGACAACTTAAAAGAAATAGATGAGGGTCAAATGCTGTATAGCCAAACGAAGTAAAGTCAGTCTAGTCCTTCATAGTAGACTATTTAAGGCTATGAGCCAGGCCATCTGGTAGAGGGTTGAAGGGGTGCTAGCTACTCTACAACATAATGGAAATAATCATAAAACCTCATCTCAGAGATAGAGACAGATATTGAAGGCATGGCATGTGGAAATTACAATCACCTGAAGAAGGCCGGAGCGTACAACGGCCGAGACGTTAAATATGTCAATGAAGATGAATAATGTAAATAATGCAAATAATCATAATGCCTCATCTAAGAGAAATAGACACATATTGAAGGCATAGCACGTGGAACTACCCCGCTGGGCGGAGTCAAGGGTTTGGTACGAAACTCCAGTCACCTGAAGAAGGACGGAGCGTACAACAGCTGAAACGTTGTGAATATGGCAATGAAGATGAGGATAACAGTCTGAATAATGTAAATAGTGTAAGTTACTATTACTGGTCGTTTAAAACATCTCGGTAAACATTAGCCGCCAGATACTTAAATTTCACAAATAAGACCCGGCGGATATTTCTGAATGATTTCAAGGGGATAATCGTCTTCTAACAGTCCTCATGTGTTTATGGCTTTGAATATTTAGCCAAATATGTTAGCGTAAAGTAACATTGATTTGAATTGCAACGTTGTGAAAAGCTTTTGCCTTAGGCGCTTTCATTTATTCGATGCCACTCCTGTGGATTCCTCATTCGTAAACACTTTAAATAAGCAACATTCAAGGATTCAATTATAACAGGAAAAAGGAAAAAGCAATCACAAAATATACCATTATAATACTATGACTAAGACTAAATTGAATAAGAATAAGTACGTAAAATATAAAGCTGAACGAAAGACATGTCTGGCTTGTACTACATCTGCCTATAGAAGCAGTCGCACCAGACGTGTCCCTATAGACGTAGTCGCACCAGATGTCTGCCTATAGAAACAGTCGCACCAGGCCTCTGCCTATAGAAGTAGTTGCACTATACATCTACCTTTAGAAGTAGTCGCACTAGTCTGTCTATTGAAGCAGTCGTTCCAGACGTCTGTTTATATATATAGTCGCACCAGACGTCTATAGAAACCGCCTCACCAGACGACTGCCTATAGACGTAGTCGCACCAGATGTCTGCCTATAGACGTAGTCGCACCAGATGTCTGCCTATAGAAGCAGTCGCACCAGACCTCTGCCTATAGAAGTAGTTGCACTAGACATCTACCTTTAGAAGTAGTCGCACTAGACGTCTGCCTATTGAAGCAGTCGTTCCAGACGTCTGTTTATATATATATAGTCGCACCAGACGTCTGTCTATAGAAACCGCCGCACCAGACGTCTGCCTATAGACGTAGTCGTACCAGATGTCTGCCTATAGACGTAGTCGCGCCAGACGTCTGTCTATAGAAACCGTCGCACCAGACGACTGCCTATAGACGTAGTCGTACCAGACGTCTGTCTATAGAAATAGTCTTACCAGTTGCTCCAGATGTCTGTACTGTTGGCAGTTCAAACCAGAATGTTTAACACTGTTAATTGTATAAGATTAGTAATAGTAGGCATTTTATTAATAGTTACAGTAGAATAGTAAGCTAGTTCTGGGTACAACGATAAACTACATTCAGCAGCAAGAATTATGATCGGAATATTGAAGGTATTTGGGTGCGTGGAAACAACTCTTAATGGCTGTTCTTTTCCAGGTCAACGCTGATCCGGATCGGTTGGGTGGTAGCTATGGGAAAACAGAGATCCACCAAGCTAAAACCAAATACTATAAAAGTATAAAAATACATTTCTTACATAAAAATATCAAAACAGTACCTATTGATAGTAAGATCACCAACAATGCATTTTATTTGTAGTTGTGGGCATACAAATGCGTTCTAAATATTTAGATTCCAGCATTAAATTATCCAGTCTGTATGCTGTTAAACAAAATCAGCGAATCACTATCTCTTAAATTATATTAATCCATATAATATCCTATCTTTTATTAAAGAAATC
Organism: Acanthosepion pharaonis; assembly: GCA_903632075.3. Lineage (NCBI taxonomy): Eukaryota > Metazoa > Mollusca > Cephalopoda > Sepiida > Sepiidae > Acanthosepion > Acanthosepion pharaonis. Next base: position 442,309 of record CAHIKZ030001278.1, read on the forward strand.
AAACTGTATTCCAAAATATAACTTCAACAATTCTAAAAACTGCCTCTAGTAATTATATGCACAAAATCTGAGTATCATCTACCATGTATCCAATTGTGAAAGCAGAATAACACATTTTTTTTAAGCGTTTCACCCCAAGCAAGGCGAGAAGCCACTAGGACGCAAGGGGTTACAGAAAATTTAGAGCAAGATCAGATAGGAGTGATAGAAGAAAGGATGAGGGTAGTGGATAGATCAAGGCAACTGGAGATGTCAATTGACATTACACTTGAATAGCTGGGGATTATAGCTCTCAGGGAAACTGGAATAGGGAATGGGAGTTCCACAGGCGAGAGGTGCGAGACATGAAGCTATTGGAGTAGAAGATACGGCTACATTTAGGAGTTTCGATATCATATATTTATTACTTCGAAGCTCCCAGAAGAATAAAATTTCGGCATTAAATGATCCATAAGGATAGTAACTTTAGTACTAGTTAACCGACGACTTCAAAAAGTGATGGTATATATTTCAAATTTTCATCCCTACAGTGCAATTACAAATTCATTATTCTGCGCGGTGTTTTTTTTTTAATCATTTCACTTAAAGCAATACAATAAAGCCACCAAGACGCAAAAGGTTATTGAGTGCTAGAAAAGTCTAGCTCAATGAAATCGAACAGTTTAGGTGTTGAACATCAGAAGAAATTAATACAGAAAAATGCTTGTGCAAAAATGTCTGTCGAAGCTTGAAAGGTAGACTTCAAAGTTATGCCAATCGTGATGGACAGCAGTTTGAGCGCCTGCGTTGATAACATTTTCAGCGTTTTTGTATTGAATCATTGTAAAAAAATGAATTGTATATGTAATATTTGTTTATCAAATTTTAACTGGATTATTATGTAATATATAGGACAGACTGGGTTCTATAGCCTTGGATGGCAACTGGTCTAGGAGAAGGACAACTCTGAATTCAAAACCTGCGGAGGTTGGTTTGGGAACCTTGTGGCACTCAATGCACCAGGTCTCTGTATTCGTCCCGTGTGGATGGTCCTGCACGAGGCCTTCACCACTATAATCAAATCTCATGTGCCGTTGTCGGGCTGTCAGTTTCCAGCTTGGCCCTCATACGTCGAAATCGACGGGAGAATCGACTATATATATATATATATATATATATATATATATATATATATATATTAAAACATGTCTCGTTGGATAATTTTGACAAGTTTTGTCTACTTATTTTCAAAAGTATCCTCTCATATTCACTGGCAAGCTACTCTGTATATTAATTAAAGGAAGTTAGAAAATTAATATGTTGATACATTTTCCTTTATACCGATTAATTTCGACATTAGCAAAATGTCATCTTCAGAGTGTTGTTTTTTTTTTTTCTAAGATGTAATTGTTGTGTTCATCTGAAAGTTATATTTTTTAACTGTGAAGAGAGAAGCGATAAGGATATGTACTGCGGTTTAACTGTCTATATTTCTGAGATGAGGTATTATTCTAGGCCACAAAAATCTCCTGAGCCGACCAAGCATAGAAATGAATACAATATGGGAACCAGTAATAAGGAGTGTCACAGAAAAGCGATAATATAAAAAATTGCAATATGAGCTCTGGTAAAAAGGTTGCTGAAGACATTAGGTTTATTATACCCAGGAATTTATACACAGATGTCCTAAAGGATACATGGCACAGTAGATAATGGCGTTGGTTAGATCCAGTAACAGGACCCAAAGAGTGTGAGTTCAATACCTGATTAAGTCGATGGAGAACTTTGTGAGAGGAATTAACAGGAGATAACTGGCATCCATTAGATATGTCACGTTGAAGTAGAACAGTCTACTCCAATGAGCGAAGTAAAGGGTTCAGTTCGACATTCCAACCACCCGAAGAAGGCCGGAGCGTACAACGGCTGAAACGTTTGCCAGTTAGAGAAGTTTTCCAAAATTTTGCATTGAAGACACGCTGCATAATGTTGGGTGACTGTGTTAAGGCCTATTTCATGACGCAAAATGACTTCCGTTTGGTAGTGAAAAGCATGCCTCAACCTGAAAACAGAACAAAAATAAAATATCTTGATCTGTTTCCATATATTCTGTGAAAATTATATATATATATATATATATATATATATATATATATATACATCGTGTGTATTTAGGCAGTAATATAGATAAGTTTTGTTGGTTTATTTTATGCAAATTCCTTTCATATCGTCTGATAAGTTTAATAACATTATCATTATCACCATATTGATACAGGTTTTTTAATCCTATCTAATCTTTCGGCTTACATAAGCCATCATCAAAGATGACAATTACATTACAATATATAAAACAATACACGGATATGGCAATAATGTTTTTTGTTTGCATGGAAGATTTCCAAGCAACGACAAACTCGTGTATACAAGACGCTGGAAGCAAAAATCGCATCGCATCGCGGCTCATGACATCACACTTGTTCACGCGAGAGTGAAAACGAGAAGTGTTATATATATTAATATATATATATATATATATATATATATATATATATATATATATATATATATATATGTACATATATATATATATACATATATATATATATATATATATATATATATATATATATATATATATATATATATATATATATATATATATATATATATTCTCAGTGAATGCAGCCAAACGTTGTAAGCAGAACTAACAGCATCAGTTTCAGGATTAGGTTGTTAAGTTTAAGGTTCCAAACTTTTAAAGGCCTGGTTTCGTGAATTAGCTTCAATATCCTCCGGCTGGACACTGCAGACTGAGATTCAAAGGAAATGGTTACGAGCACTAAATAGAACCAAGATCAGATATTGGTAGACATGATCTTTCTACACCCTTAGATTAGATAATGACCTCAGTTTTTTTGCAAAGATTGCATGTACTAATATCAAACTCTATTGGACTTCCATATCTCTTGGGATCGCTTCGCTGTATAGGTTAAACAATTCCTGTGTACTTGCCCAAATTCAATCCAGGGCAGGCGGTGTGGTAAATACTTCAGATTATTATAATATCCATCCCATTATAGTTTCGTTTCTTTAACCAAACATGTTTTTTTATCGTAACGTATTAAATGATTTTGCATGAAACAATGGTATTGCCTTTTTCGTTTGATCTAAGAGCATTCTGATCATGAGAATAGCATTTCTTGTTCATTTGTCAGGAAAAAAAATCTATTCTTGCTTTATGACTGTTTCTATTTAGTTTCAAGCTCTATTTATTAAAAAAAAAGTTTTGTGGCTCATTAATCTGATTGTCTGATAGAGTTCCCATTCATTTTCACCTAACTTCATTCACATTCCTACAAAGATAGAACCGCTAAAGTCTTCCAGTATTTCACCACTGTTGTATATTTCAATTATAAGCGTAGCTTAGATATGGCACAAAGCCGAAAGTATGGGGCATCCAGTGACGATCGAACTCACTTTTCAGTAGTAACTGATCTAGCAAGCCAAGCTTGCTAACCATTACACCACGCCGAGGTGTCCAACTCCCTTAGTACTCAGATATTCTGAGCATTTCATTCTTATAGTCCGTCTCAACAACGACATCTCTGTTACCCCCAATGTTATCTTCATCTGTTATGAAATTGTCTATCATTCACAACTGTATAGATTTTAAATATAATAAAGGAGTTCTATAGATTTTTCTTTGTTTCTATGACACTATCTCGATGTCTTAATACATTGCTTTGTTTCTGAAAGTACTCTTCCACTATTCTGATGCACTATCACATTTATGTATTACACGTTCTAGCGTCCGTTACTATACTACTTAGATTGCTAAATGTATGTCTTCGTTTGATTTTAATGTCCCTAATTCGAATCTGGCAGTTTGCGAAGCTACACTAGTTCACCTCTTCTACCAAGTGTATTCGTGGCGTCTTTTTTAGACCCACATCTCTGCTGCTTCCAATCTCTTAATCTGTGAAGAAATTGTCGAGCGTTCGCTGCCATCTAGGAAGACTGATATAACATAGCAATTGAAAAAGGAGTGAAGCAAGGGTATACAATTTCATCAAAACTATTTGGAGCAGGCCTTAAAAATAAATCTACTAGGAAAGAAAATAGGAAGGGCTTTATTTAGACTACGTATGTTTTATTGACGACATTTTTCTCATGTCAGAATCAGTAGAGGAAATACATAAAACAGAAATTACCCCCCAGCATAAAAATAGAGGTTTAAAAAATAAAGTGAGAGAAAAAAGAACTAAAGTTCAACATTATCTTGCAGGAAATAATAAAAAAAATAGTTAAAGAAATGGAATGTACATACTTAGATTAATTAATGCCATTAGTGAGTGATCACATAAAAATTTATAATGGAAAAATCATATGAAAATGGATAATGTTGGAAAAGATCACGTGAAAATGGATAATGTTGGAAATGATCACGTGAAAATTGATAATGTTGGAAATGGTCACATGAAAATTGATAATGTTGGAGCAGGACCTTGTGAAAATTGATAATGTTGGAAATGATCACGTAAAAATTGATAACATTCGAGAAGCACCATGAAAAATTGATATTTTTAGAAAATGACCACGAGAATATTGATAAAATTGGAGTATGAACACATGAACTTTAATAACTTTAGAGAAAGAAAACGGGAAAACTGATAATATTGGAGAAGATCCTCCTAAAATTGTAGAAGTGCGATTGACATTAATTTTATAAAATCTGTCTAATTTTATACATACCAACGAAGCATGATAAATTCTATTGAAAACGTTGTGAAAATTCGCATAGCCAAATCCTTGTCACCTTGAATAAAATGTATATAATTTGGAAATCCGATCTACAGAACAAACCTCAAACATCGATTCTTCGGAAGCACGATGTGAAAATTCGCATAGCCAAATCGTTGTTACCTTGAATAAAATGGATATAATTTGGAAATCCGATCTACAGAACAGACCAAAAACATCGATTCTTCGGAAGCACTGAGAGACGGCGGTAATGTATGATGCCACTGCTTGGACATTAACTAAAACCCTAGAGTCTAAGCTTGATGGAACCTACACTCGGATGTTCAGAGGTATATTTAGCATCTCCTGGAGACATCATCCAATTAAATCACACCTTTGATATTTCTATAATCTTACGCGAACACAGAATGCGCTTTACAGGATACTACTGGTGAACTTGTGAGGGATCTACTGTT
>CAHIKZ030001278.1:455000-495000 GCA_903632075.3 Acanthosepion pharaonis
AGGCTAAGCGCTCAAGGGTGTCATGTGGTATATTGACTGCTGACAAGTTGCTTTTCGGCTTGTCTTTGTATCTTAGCCATGGGCGTCCTACATTCCTGTAGCCCTGATCTAACTGGCTGTACATAAGGATTTTGAGTATCCTGTCATCAGACATTCTCAAGATATGACCAGTCCACCGTAACTGAGACTGTATGAGAATGTATATATATATATATATATATATATTCTAATATATCGTACTTTATATACTGAAGATAAGATAAATTTTAAACTCTCCTTCCATATTTAAGCTCGACCATCTCACACCATTACTCATCACCCTCTAATTCAGCTAAATACTGCACGTCAAAAGTGTAAATTTTAAATTCATTTTTCGTTTCGTCTTTGAAAGTAAAATCTGAGGATCCAGAGAAAAGTAAAATTCTCTGGTGAAATAAATTATTACTTTGGAGCCTTAAAGTTGTCTGTTTTCTTTTAAATTTTTATCTTATATATATATATATATATATATATATATATATATATATATATATAAAAGATTTTGTAACGTGTTTCATCCGTCAGGACTTGTAACAGAACGGGATATGCTGGGAGTTTCAAAATTTAGAATTTTTTTTTGTTTTTAACAACCTAACCAATTTCATCTAGACTCTTTCTTTTTGTTCCATCGTTGTTTTTAAACATACCACATTGTGATAACAGAAAATCTACCAAGAATGGTAAAACGTGGTAACAATCTGCACGTAAATTTACTGTGTATGATCTAACGATAAAAGCACTGTTTCTTTCGTCTTAGTGAATTATTTTCTCTTTTAATTAGAATGGCATTTTTATGTCAAAAGTGTGGACAGTTTCGTTACGGTGAACAACCATTGAGTATTGCGTGTGTGTTTTTTTTTTTAATTTTTTAAGTACCTCTTTTATGTCCATATAATCATTTATTTAAACTTCTCGAGGTTTCTCCAATATATTATTCCTGACAAACATTGCAGTTGATAGAGTAAATTCCACATTCATGTTTTGGATTGTTTTTGTTTTTTTTTGTATCGATTAAGTCTTTTATTCCTTTAGATGCAGTTGTTACAAATTTTATGTTTTTTCTAGATAAATTATTTCCGATTGTAGTTGTATATAATAAAGGGACAGAAACATTTTATGTAACCGCATACAAACTTAGTTTCGACCGTCAGGTCTCTTCAGGTTGCGGGCAATAAGTGCTTGTAATATTATACTCCAATCATAAAACTAGTGCACCGGAAGTAGAGAAGGGGAAGAGGTGTAGAAAAAAAAATTCTTCATCCGGGGTCATAGAGACCGAAGTTATTTTTACATATATGCCTATATCTCGATATTATTTCAGTTCTACTATTTGACAACCTATGGCTGTTTTTATAAGTTGCCATTGCTAGCTTCTCTTCGGTTTGACATTGTTTTAAGAGACTCCATTATATGGCCTTCTGCCATATTTATCTACTAATTTCTAAACATGGTCTCCCAATTTTGTATCATGCTACTTTTCTCTCCCCTGAAAATGGAAGTGTGATTATACCAACGTTACTTGACTAGGCATTTGGCATAACCTATATAGATATTCCGGCTACTGTCGCCACTAACTTCAGCCTGGTGGACCAATCCTTCTGTACAGAACATCCCTTTTAGAGGACATTTTTTGTTAATTCTACAGTTACAAGAACTGTTTTTTTTTCCTTATTTTTTAATCATTTGCATTTAAGGGCCGTGTATTATGCTTTTTTTAACAAATTACTTATATTGCCCAAACACCTATAGCTTAATTCAACGCTGTTCATATTGACAAACTTTTGATAGGTCAGATGATTTAGGGAATTTTTTCGAAAAAGGTCCAAAAATATTGTTTCTATGCGAGGTTTAACTTGTATATTGAAGGGGGAGTTGAACTAAATCTGACATCTATTAGACATGGCACGTGGAACTAGAACAGTCTACCCCAGTGAGCGAGATAAAGGGTTCAGTTCGACATTCCAGCCACCTGAAGAAGGCCGGAGCATACAACGTCCAAATTGTTGTAAAAAAATATGGCGGCAAAAATGAGGACAAGTAATATTTTGTTCTAATCTTTAACCCCTCAAATGGGCTGCAGATTGGATTCTGCTTGAGGGAATCGTGAAAATGATAATACCATTCGATTTTACAAAGATATAGCATAATTCGAAACAAATTCATCTTTTAACAAAACAACGAACCAAAATATTTCTAAATTATATCCAAATTACATCGACTCAAAAAAAAAAAAAACATTTTGGAAATTATGACTTCGTTGGCTAAATCCTTTGACCACTTGATCCATTGAATTTCGAATGGCATGAATTGACGTGGAAAGTTCGAAGTTAATAATCACAGAGTGAGCGTGAGCTTTTTCAGTGCTTGAAGAATGCTTGGGAAGGTCTGCCATCTTTTTTTCAAAAACTGTTGAAAAGTATGCCAAGAATTTTAAGAGCAGTAATTAAGGCAGGTTGTGGTTTTATTGACGAAAATAAAATATGATGCTGTTGTATAGTGAACTTCTTATTTTTTGTCGAAATAAAAACAAATCCACTGTTCTTGCTGAAAGTTTATCTTTCACTTTAAAATACCAAAATATATAATTTTAAGGTCGTTTTAAAGAAATGCATTTTGTCCACAAACTCTTCGCATGTAGTGTATATATTATAAAGTGTATATATGACGAAGTGTATATATGATAAATTGTATATATGACGAAGTGTATATATGATAAAGTGTATATATGACAAAGTGTGTATATGATAAAGTGTATATATGACAAAGTGTGTATATGACAAAGTGTATATACGACAAAGTGTGTATATGACAAAGTGTGTATATGACAAACTGTGTATATGACAAAGTGTATATATGACAAAGTGTGTATATGATAAAGTGTGTATATGACAAAGTGTATATATGACAAAGTGTATATATGACAAAGTGCATATATGACAAAGTGTGTATATGACAAAGTGTGTATATGACAAAGTGTATATATGACAAAGTGTATATATGACAAAATGTGTATATGACAAAGTGTATATATGATAAAGTGTATATATGACGAAGTGTATATACGACAAAGTGTGTATATGACAAAGTGTGTATATGACAAAGTGTATATATGATAAATTGTATATATGACGAAGTGTATATAGGACAAAGTGTATATATGACAAAGTGTGTATATGACAAAGTGTATATATGATAAATTGTATATATGACGAAGTGTATATACGACAAAGTGTGTATATGACAAAGTGTATATATGATAAAGTGTATATATGACAAAGTGTGTATATGACAAAGTGTATATATGACAAAGTGTATATATGACAAAGTGTGTATATGACAAAGTTTATATATGATAAAGTGGAAAAAGTTTTCATGTAATGCATTTTGTCCTTTAGACTAAAACGAAGTTAAAGTTGATACGACTACACATGCACACCGAAGAGAGGTAGCGCTTTATTTTTTTTTTAAATTAAATTCTTTTTAAAGATATCTTTTGGGTATGGAGTCTGTCCGACATTATTCAGTTTCTTTTTATTTATATTTGCCTCATTTTTCTTATTAAATATTCAATATTGTGATAATAGAAGATCTGTCAATTCCTAAGTATATTATTATTATTATTATTAATATTATTATTATTATTATTATTATTATTATTATTAATAATAATAATATTATTATTATTATTATTATTATTATTAATATTATTGTTATTATGCTTTGAATGAAGCTTCCCAAGTTGCCATATTTCCACTAAAGTTTTACTTGATATATATATATATATATATATATATATATATATGAAATGTTCTTGAAATATATATATATATATATATATATATATATATATATATATATATATATATATATATATAAAGAAAGAACCGTAAGATATATAATATATAGTTCTTATAGATATTTTTATTTTTACAAAATAGTGCTCAATGTAAATTAACAGAGCATTAATATTATAAATAAAGTGATTTAAAATATGTTTTTTTTCCGCTACACAGTTCTAACCATGTTTCAAAAATAGAACCTAAAAGCCCGGAATTTAATTTTGCAATTAAATTAAAAGCTTTAGTTCCATTTCATCCTCAATCGAATTTAAATCATTTAATTTATTTATATATATATATATATATATATATATATATATATATATATATATATATATATATATATACTACGGTTCAAAAGTTTGAAGTCAGCCATGCAATTTTTTAGGTTTGCCTCCAAAATATTTATTTTGTAATTTGAATAATTGAATAACAGAAAATACTTATACATGTTTAAAAAAAATTGAGACATCATATTTTATTAGAAATTTTATTATGACAAAATGAAGAAAAACATTTTATGATTAAATCTTTCTCTTGTCAAATAATCTTTCTTTATTCTTGATTACTGCAGCACAGATTTTTGGCATTCGTTGCAAACTTTTCTCGACGTATAAGTTTGATAATTGATTCCATTCTTTTTTCAATGGCTCTTTCATTTATTTTTTCTTGTGTCCTTACAATTCTCTTTTCTGGATGTAAATTATATAGAAATTGTTCATGTGAGCGTGACCATTGTTAGTTTTCAAGGTAGGAGACATCGGCTCTAGTTTGATTAGGAGAACGATTGGGTCCTCCCAGTGTACTTGCCCCAGACAAGGTACGCATATCTCTCCAGTTTCCAACCCATATATCTAGAGGGAACTGGGAAGTTGGTGAGCGACGAATTGATTCTAGGACCATAACCAATCATGGGTTTGATTTTGAGAAAAACAGAAAAGTAATTATTAACTTTAACAAGCAATCAGGCGTCAACAATGTCTTTTGAAATGAATACATTAAACTCTTTTGATTACCAAACCGATACTTCCAAATTTGAAAAAAAAAAGAAAAGAAAAAAAAAACGGTAAAAAAATAATTATTCCGTTTTTAGTTCCATGAATCGGCGTTGTAGAATTTTTGTTCCTACATTCTGAAAAAAACCCAAAATGTTTGACATGACATCCGCGTTATTCTCAGTGTCAGAATGCCACGCATTTCAGCGTTAAACTGAGAAAAAGCAACAACATCCTGGCTATTAAATGTTTTTTTTTTCTGTTATATCTTGACACAGAATTTTAATGTGACATCTGTTAAAGTTTAACATTTTAGAGTTTTTAATATTAAATTAGCCATTTTTATATTTTGAATTTAATATATTAGACTTAAAAAGAAAGAGAGCGTGAAAAAGTTTAAAATGTCGAATAATATGTGTGTTGGGGTAAGACTTGAAAAAGTTTTAAAAGACGCATGGATTCAAATTACCAACCCTAGAATATTATAATACTTTAGTTCCGATCAGCGCTGTAGACTAAAGACTGTAGATTGATGGCCTGCGTTGTTGTGATGAAAACGCAATTTTAATACAGGGAGAGCAAATAAAATTTAAAAAATAGTAATACTTCATCTAATAATAGATTCAATGAAATATTAAGAATTGTTGCCTCGATTTTTAAAACAAATAATTACCCCTCCATACAAAGTTAATTGATAAAAGCCACCAGAACTCAAGGTGTTACTGAGAACGAAAGAAACGGAGAGGACAATGATAAGAAAGATTAAAGAAAACCGAAGATCACCATTGAGATTGCATTTACACCTTTGAAGATCGTAGCTGACAGCCATCCTTGATAAAACATTAAACTACATCCGCGTCCTGGGTAGGACGATACCCTACGTCCAGCAGCAAGTGCTCTGATCAGAAGGTTTTGAGGAGCGTGGAACCACCTCTTAATTGCTAGTGTTTCCAGGTCTACTCTGACCAAGGGGTGGTAGCACCTGTTAGGGTCTCAGCTATGGGCAAATAGTTAAGTATTACCAGCAATAGTTTGTTTTTATTTATTACCAGCAATACAATTTTGAAGGAAAAATATTACCAAAAACAGATTTTTGACAAAACAACATATTACCAGCAATAAAAAATGTTGTCGACATTAATTAACCCATTGAGGTTGATATGCTGTAAATCAAAATAAACCAAACCAATCTAAACCAAAGAATACATATTCTATTCATACAAATCTATCCTAAAAATGTTGTTGGCATTAAATAACCCATTGAGGTTGATATGAACTAAAAGAAAATAAGCCAAATAAATAAACCAAGCGTACACGGAACCAGAGGACATATTTTCTATGAAATTTCTCCGACATTTAGGCCAGTAAATGTTGTTAATGCTACTTATTATAAATAGAGCGTATACTTAAATATTTTTGTCTATAGAAATAACGTATAAACAATAAATATTCATAATAATTGTTGGACTTCGTCCATTTCATAACATATACACCTATATATAAAAATATATTTGTATAGGTACAAAAGCATATTTGCAAGACAAGCCTCTTGACTCTTGTTCTCAATTCTCTGTAACCCCTTTCGTTCTAGTGGTACTCCTGCCTTGTTTGGGGTGAAGGGCTTTAAAAATATGAGAGGATCAAATATATATCAATAATATCGATAAGATAAATAACAAATACGAAGCGTTTATTGATCTAGTATGTTTCAATTTTATTAAACCATCATGTGTTCAGAGAATGAGATATGGAGAAAAAGACGAAAGAAAATCTGATTTTTTTTCTTCTGTGGTTTGAATTTCGTTGCTCAGTCATGCTTCACCTGCATTCGACACTTGAATAAAACGTTTGTATAATTTGTGGCGTTCTGAATTCAAGACGCGAAGACACGTCAATCTGAAGTTACAATAAATTAACGGATTTCACGCTTACCGTTTTTCTCCATATCTTAGTCTCAGAGGAAGCTTTAATTAAAATGGACGATGTTAGATTGATAAACGTCTCCTATTTGTTCTTTACCTTATTATGCATAGATAATGTATGCAGTGGAAGGGACGGGGACAAATATTCGTGCACATACAAAATTTAATTTATTGTATTTCCAACTAATGAATAAACGCAGATGCATAATAACTAAATTGGCATAGAAATCATAAAAAAACTTTGATTTAATATAAATAAATACCATTTATCCATTTTAATGAGGCCAAAAGTATTCGTACAATACAAAAGAAGAATACACAATCTTCATTTAAATCTTTGAAGAATAGCCATTATTCACTTCTACAGCAACCAACCTCTTCGTGTAGTTCTCAATTAACGATTTGAAAATTTTAGTTAGTATTTTGTTCCATTCTTCTCCGTATATGGTCTTCAGAACCGAGGTGTTTGTTGGAGCTCTTGGAGTTGAATTTTCAAATAACACCGCAGATTCTCGATTGTGTTTAAATCTGAGGACTGACTTGGCCATTTCAGGATATTTGGCTTATTTTCAGCAAGCTATTTCTTCGACGATTTTGCAGTGTGCTTAGGATCATTATCTTGTTGGAAGATTCAATTTTTTCTACCGAAATCATTAAAGTTTCTTCCAAAATATGTTGATATGCCGCGGCATTAATTCTACCATCTATTACTGATATGTTGCCAGTACCTTTTGCAGAAAAAACATCCCCAAAATATTATTACGTCATCAGCAAATTTCACTGTTGGTAATGTGTTATTTTGTTTGAAGGTATCGCCATCTTTTCTGTAGACAGGAATTCAAGAATTATGTCCAAATAACTCAGTTTTGGTTTCGTCTGTCTATAATAATCTTTCCCAATACAATTTCTCCTTATCCTTATGTTTACGAACGATTTTCATCCTGGTATCTTTTTGTCACAGATTCCTGTGTGAAAACAAATCATCCTTCTTTGGTTTTCCACTGTTTTGAGTTTTTATACCTTGAATGACATAATGGTAGTAGATAGAATATTTACGTTGTCTGAGATTTTCTTGTAATTATTACCTTTTTCCAGATCTTAACAAACAGTTCTTTTTGCGAATTTGTCAATTCTTTACCTCTTGCCATGATGGCAATCTTCTTGGACGAATATCAACTTCAGAATATCCTGTTTGCATTTTTTAAACGACTAAAGATATCTACAAATAACATTAATGGAACATTCTAACATATTTCACTTGAAAAATCTAAAGTATAATAGCAATTTAAAAGTTATAAAATTTGAAATTTGCATTGTATGAATACTTTTTTCACCCATTAAAATGGATAAATTGGTTTGTTTCTATTAAATCATTTTTTCCTGTTTTCTATACATATTTAGTTATTATGCATATGTGTACTGTTAGCGGACAAAATACGGAACGGAGTACAGAAAATTACACAATTAAATAAGGACCAAATGTAGAAAAGCTAAAGAAGAATGGCTAAATGAAAAAATGAGCTGAAATAGAAAGATTGGGGACTACCAACAAAAGAGATATGCAGAAGCAAAAAAGACAACTAATAGGACAGAAGATATACTCGCCAACAGGCTGCCTAAAATCAAAGGATGGAAGGCTCTTATTAGAGAAGGAAAAACGCTTCACCTCTGACTTCACTGGAGAACTCTTCCACGACGTAAGGGAACAACCAGTAATACACAGGACTACAGATGAACCTAGAATTTTGAAGTAAAAGCAGCACTAACCAAATTAAATAGAAATAAAGCAGATGGGCCAGACGGAATTGTAACGGAAATGCTGAAAGACATAGCTTATGATTTTGTCTATGCTTTGACATAGACAAGATCACCGAAATAAAAAATGAAATCTACAACAGCGGAGATATACCAGAAGACTTCAGCAGATCTAGCTTCGTAGCTATGCCTAAGAAAATAGGCTGAAACGAATGCGAACTCCAACGAACAATAATCCTAAGGAGCCACGTGACAATACTCATCATCCCTATTCTAATAAACAGAGTGCGCAGCCGAATCAGCCAAGAGATAGGACAAGAACAGTGCGCGTTCGTTAAAGACACTGGAACGAGGAACGCGATATTCACGCTCAGAATGTTATCAGAAAGAGCAATACAAATGCTGAAGGACGTGCACCTATGTTTCATAGACTACGCAAAGGCCTTCAACAAAGTACGCCACAAGAATCTGCTGGAACTGCTCAGCAACCATGATATATTCGGGAAAGATATCAGTATAATCAAGAAACTATAATGGTAGCAAATAGCTTTCATGCGCACAGGGAACGAATTCAGTGAATATACAAAAATAGAAACGGTCGTAAGGTAAGGATTGGGTCTTCTCACCTGACCTGTTCAAACTATACAGCGAAGCAATCCTGACAGAATTGGAAACCCTACCGGGATTTAGCATTGACGGCGACAATCTTAACAACATAAGATATGCAGATGACACAATGCTGATAGCAGACATAGAAAAGAATTTACAAAATCTCCAACAGAAGGTAGCGACGGAGAGTGCGAAGAAAGGACTAAGCATAAACTACAAGAAGACGGAGTGTATGGTCGACAGTAAGAGGATGAGCCTGAAACGCGATCTGAATGTAGGGAACACTAGAATCAAGCAGACGCGGGAGTTTAAATATCTGGGAAGCGTCTTGAAAGAGGACGGTAAGATCTGTAGGCGTATCGGGATGTCCAAGGACACATTTCAAAAGTTGGGCAGAGTATTGCGAGACAGGAATATATCGTTGGTAACAAAGAAAAGAATACTGAGCTATTACGTGACATCTGTCCTTCTTCATGGCAGCGAATGTTGGACGATTTCCTCAAAGATGGAGAAGAGACTCGAGGCGACAGAGATGTGGTTCTACAGAAGGATGCTAAGAATATCAGAGACCGAGCGCGTGAGCAACGATGAGATCAAGGAGGTTGCAAATAAGGAGGAGGCTTATACTTAAGATCAGGAAGAGGCAGCTGAAGTTTCTGGGTCACATAATGTGGAAGGAGGGCCTGGAAAATCCGATACTCACGGGTCGAATAAAAGGAAAGCGAGACAAGTGAAAGCAGCGCGTTACATACCTGACGAGCTTGAACAAGTAGATGACAGAACGTGGTCTGGGGGAGGGAGCAAAGGAACTTGTTGAGAGCTGCAAGGGATAGAAGAAGGTGGAGAGCCATGATCGCCTACGTCCTGAAAAGACATGACACATAAAAAGAAAGAAAAGATGTTTAGCCATTAGATGGAAAAACAATAAATTAAAAACTTGTATGGATATGAATATTTGTTTTTCCCCTATTATATATGTGTGTGTGTGTGTGTGTGTGAGCGCGTGCGTGCATGTGTGCGTGTTTCGTTGAATATGTCGGACAAGGAAAATTTGATTTCATGAAATTTTATTGCGTTTTGCTTGACTGTCACATACCAAGGAACATATTTGAAAGGTTTCCTGCAAAAGTCATGACGGCGTTGTCATATCATAGCATAGCTGCTTAATGTTGTTGGACCAACTGGTTTTGCTCCAGTGTCCTGCAAAAGTCATGACGGCGTTGTCATATCATAGCATAGTTGATTAATGTTGTTGGACCAACTGGTTTTGCTCCAGTGTCCTGCAAAAGTCATGACGGCGTTGTCATATCATAGCATAGCTGATTAATGTTGTTGGACCAACTGGTTTTGCTCCAGTGTCCTGCAAAAGTCATGACGGCGTTGTCATATCATAGCATAGCTGATTAATGTTGTTTGACCAACTGGTTTTGCTCCAGTGTCCTGCAAAAGTCATGACGGCGTTGTCATATCATAGCATAGCTGATTAATATTGTTGGACCAACTGGTTTTGCTCCAGTGTCCTGCAAAAGTCATGACGGCGTTGTCATATCATAGCATAGCTGGTGATATTGTTGGACCAACTGGTTTTGCTCCAGTGTCCTGCAAAAAGTCATGACGGCGTTGTCATATCATAGCATAGCTGATTAATGTTGTTTGACCAACTGGTTTTCCTCCAGTGTCCTGCAAAAGTCATGACGGCGTTGTCATATCATAGCATAGCTGGTTAATATTGTTGGACCAACTGGTTTTGCTCAGTGTCCTGCAAAAAGTCATGACGGCGTTGTCATATCATAGCATAGCTGATTAATGTTGTTGGACCAACTGGTTTTCCTCCAGTGTCCTGCAAAAGTCATGACGGCATTGTCATATCATAGCATAGCTAGTTAATATTGTTGGACCAACTGGTTTTGCTCCAGTGTCCTGCAAAAGTCATGACGGCGTTGTCATATCATAGCATAGCTGATTAATGTTGTTGGACCAACTGGTTTTGCTCCAGTGTCCTGCAAAGTCATGCGACGGCGTTGTCATATCATAGCATAGCTGATTAATGTTGTTGGACCAACTGGTTTTGCTCCAGTGTCCTGCAAAAAGTGACGGCGTTGTCATATCATAGCATAGCTGATTAATGTTGTTTGACCAACTGGTTTTGCTCCAGTGTCCTGCAAAGTCATGACGGCGTTGTCATATCATAGCATAGCTGGTTAATATTGTTGGACCAACTGGTTTTGCTCCAGTGTCCTGCAAAATCCTTGACGGCGTTGTCATATCATAGCATAGTTGATTAATGTTGTTGGACCAACTGGTTTTGCTCCAGTGTTGCAAAAGTCATGACGGCGTTGTCATATCATAGCATAGCTGATTAATGTTGTTGGACCAACTGGTTTTTTTGTCCTCAAAGTGTCCAAAGTGCATGACGGCGTTGTCATATCATAGCATAGCTGATTAATGTTGTTTGACCAACTGGTTTTGCTCCAGTGTCCTGCATAAGTCATGACGGCGTTGTCATATCATAGCATATGGTTAATATTGTTGGACCAACTGGTTTTGCTCCAGTGTCCTGCAAAAAAGTCATGACGGCGTTGTCATATCATAGCATAGCTGATTAATGTTGTTGGACCAACTGGTTTTTTTTGCTCCAGTGTCCTGCAAAAGTCATGACGGCGTTGTCATATCATAGCACTGGTTAATATTGTTGGACCAACTGGTTTTGCTCCAGTGTCCTGCAAAAGTCATGACGGCGTTGTCATATCATAGCATAGCTGATTAATGTTGTTGGACCAACTGGTTTTGCTCAGTGTCCTGCAAAGTCAGTGACGGCGTTGTCATATCATAGCATAGCTGATTAATATTGTTGGACCAACTGGTTTTGGTCCAGTGTCCTGCAAAAGTCATATTTGGCGTTGTCATATCATAGCATAGCTGATTAATGTTGTTTGACCAACTGGTTTTTGCTCCAGTGTCCTGCATAAGTCATGACGGCGTTGTCATATCATAGCATAGCTGGTTAATATTGTTGGACCAACTGGTTTTGCTCCAGTGTCCTGCAAAAGTCATGACGGCGTTGTCATATCATAGCATAGTTGATTAATGTTGTTGGACCAACTGCAAAAGTCATGACGGCGTTTTTCATATCATCATAGCTGGTTAATGTTGTTCACTGGTTTTGCTCCAGTGTCCGTTGTCATATCATAGCATAGCTGATTAATGTTGTTGGACCAACTGGTTTTGCTCAGTGTCCTGCAAAAGTCATGACGGCGTTGTCATATCATAGCATAGCTGATTAATGTTGTTGGACCAACTGGTTTTGCTCCAGTGTCCTGCAAAAGTCATGACGGCGTTGTCATATCATAGCATAGCTGGTTAATATTGTTGGACCAACTGGTTTTGCTCCAGTGTCCTGCAAAAGTCATGACGGCGTTGTCATATCAAGCATAGCTGGTTAATGTTGTTGACCAACTGGTTTTGCTCCAGTGTCCTGCAAAAGTCATGACGGCGTTGTCATATCATAGCATAGCTGGTTAATATTGTTGGACCAACTGGTTTTGCTCCAGTGTCCTGCAAAAGTCATGACGGCGTTGTCATATCATAGCATAGCTGATTAATGTTGTTGGACCAACTGGTTTTGCTCCAGTGTCCTGCAAAAGTCATGACGGCGTTGTCATATCATAGCATAGCTGATTAATGTTGTTGGACCAACTGGTTTTGCTCCAGTGTCCTGCAAAAGTCATGACGGCGTTGTCATATCATAGCATAGCTGATTAATGTTGTTGGACCAACTGGTTTTGCTCCAGTGTCCTGCAAAAGTCATGACGGCGTTGTCATATCATAGCATAGCTGATTAATGTTGTTGGACCAACTGGTTTTGCTCCAGTGTCCTGCAAAAGTCATGACGGCGTTGTCATATCATAGCATAGCTGATTAATGTTGTTGGACCAACTGGTTTTGCTCCAGTGACGGCGTGTCCTGTTGATTAATGTTGTTTGACCAAAGTCATGACGGCGTTGTCATATCATAGCATAGCTGGTTAATGTTGTTGGACCAACTGGTTTTGCTCCAGTGTCCGGCGTTGTCATATCATAGCATAGTTGATTAATGTTGTTGGACCAACTGGTTTTGCTCCAGTGTCGGCGTCATGACGGCGTTGTCATATCATAGCATAGTTGGTTAATATTGTTGGACCAACTGGTTTTGCTCCAGTGTCCTGCAAAATCATGACGGCGTTGTCATATTAGCATAGTTGATTAATGTTGTTGGACCAACTGGTTTTGCTCCAGTGTCCTGCAAAAGTCATGACGGCGTTGTCATATCATAGCATAGTTGATTAATGTTGTTGGACCAACTGGTTTTGCTCCAGTGTCCTGAAAAAGTCATGACGGCGTTGTCATATCATAGCATAGCTGATTAATGTTGTTGGACCAACTGGTTTTGCTCCAGTGTCCTGCAAAAGTCATGACGGCGTTGTCATATCATAGCATAGTTGGTTAATGTTGTTGGACCAACTGGTTTTGCTCCAGTGTCCTGAAAAAGTCATGACGGCGTTGTCATATCATAGCATAGCTGGTTAATATTGTTGGACCAAATGGTTTTGCCCCAGTGCTGTTGTCATATTAGCATATTGTTGGACCAACTGGTTTTGCTCCAGTGTCCTGCAAAAAAGTCATGACGGCGTTGTCATATCATAGCATAGCTGGTTAATGTTGTTGGACCAACTGGTTTTGGTGTTTTGACTCCAGTGTCATATCTAGCAAAATATTGTTGGACCAACTGGTTTTTGCTCAGTGTCCTATCATTGTCATATCATAGCATAGCTGGTTAATGTTGTTGGACCAACTGGTTTTTGTTCTCAAAAGTGTCCATTGTCAAATAGCATAGCTGGTTAATGTTGTGGACCAACTGGTTTTGCTCCAGTGTCCTGCAAAAGTCATTGTCATATCATAGCATAGCTGTTAATGTTGTTGGACCAACTGGTTTTGCTCCAGTGTCCTGCAAAAGTCATTGTCATATCATAGCATAGCTGGTTAATGTTGTTGGACCAACTGGTTTTGCTCCAGTGTTCTGCAAATGTCAACAGGAAGGGATACTTGGTTATAATGTAAGTGGTTGTTGGGCGAGCAACTGGTCTTGCTCTTGTTTATATCCCCAGCAGTCTCTTGCAATGAGCATTCTTCATTCGCGTAAGATTGTAGAAAGATCAGGAATGCTTCCATAGTAGCGTGATTTAGTTGAATGTTGTCTCCTACAGACGTTAAGTATAGCTCTCAGCATCCGAGTGTTGGTCGCTTAGACTCTAGGCTTTTTTTAATCCCTAAGCAGTGAGACAATATATTAACACCGCCTCTATAGTGGCTTCAAAGGATCTCCTGTTTGAGGGAGTCTGGCAGGTCAGATTTCACGATTACATCCGTTTTATTCAAAGCTATCGAGGCTTTTGCTATGCTAATTTTTACATCCTTTCCAGTAGAATTTATTCGAAAGATTCGACAGATCAATGAACAATTATCAGAAGATTGAACACATTTTTATACGCATTCATTTATCATTGATAAAATTACAGAATTGTGACTGTTTTTAAGTTCGTCATACTAATGTCGTGAAGTTGCATTGACTGATATAAAATATAAAAGCACGATTTACATTATTCGGACTATTGTCGCCACATTCATTGCAACGTTTCTGCCTTCTTCAGGTGGTTGGAATATCGAACTGAACCCTTTATTTCGCTCACTAGGTGAGACTGTTCTAGTTCCACGTGCCATATCTAATTGATGTCAGTTATCTCCTATTAATTCCCCTCTCTAAGTTCTCCACCGCCTCAACCAGGTATTGAACTCACAATGTTTGGGCCCTGTCACTGGATCTAACTAACGCCATTATCCATTGTGCCACGTGTCCTTGAGGGAATATGTGTATAAATTTTTGGGTATTGTACACCTAATGTCTTCAGCCATCATTTTTTTAACAGTTCTCATATTGCAATTTTTACTGTTATCATTGTATGTTATTACCAGAGCTCATATTGCAATTTTTGTCGTTATTATCGCTTTTCTCTGGCACTCCTTATTACTGGTTCCCATATTGTATTCATTTCTATGCTTGGTCGGCTCAGGATATTTTTGTGGCCTTGCATATGTGCTGATTCCTTAAGTTTACGAATTTTCCAATGATGATATAGACAGATACTAAAGTATCTGGCTTGTAAAAGTCATATCGCTTTTTATTTCTTTTTAAACCTGGGTATAGAATAAAGAAGTTTTATTTCCTTATAACCAAAAGAAAGGAAAATTGAGGAATATTTTCTGTCTTATTGAATAATTAAATGTCTTTTCTCTGATACATCTTCACGCCTTTAATGAATACATTAGATGGTCCATTGTTTCTCCCTACAGGAAACATTTTCTTTTCACCGCCTACGAAACTCAATATCTCAACCTGAGTGCTCGATTTAATTAAGTTCAAACGATTTAATTAATTTTTGAATGATCAACTGCTTCGTTTGTTTATTTTATATCTTTTTTTATTATAGGCTTGACATCTTTGAAATTCTGGCAATCAAAAACGCCCTTTCATAGCAAGCAGAGAGGCGGTTGAGACATAAGGAACAAGGCGAAGTTTGCTATTAAACGAGAAACAAAAATAAAATTTAAAACCTATCATTATTTTTTAGTTCAACTCTTCATATCATGGCAACTGCACTGACGAGCTTTTTTTTCCTGGTGCCACAACGGTATGAATTTAAGTGCGCTTCTAGATTGTAAACTAGATCTCAACCATTTACTTTTGAAACAGTTGAATGCAACCGCCACTTCTACTTCAAGAGTTTCTTTTTTTGGCACTTCCACCAGTGGAACTCCCTTCCGTTTACTCGCTACCCTGATAACTACAATCTTCAAAACATTCAATGCAAGTGCAATCGCAATTTTCTGTTTCCTTGTATATCATTCAACTTCCCTCAATACTCCCTATAATCAGATTCGTTCACTTTCACTCCCTGTAACACCATCCATACTAGCGGCCTTCCAGCCTTGCTTGGGATGAAATGATATATATATATATATATATATATATATATATATATATATATATATTATAAATTAATTGATTTAAAATATGTTTTTTTGCTACACAGTTCTAACCATGTTTCAAAAATGGAAGCTAAAAGCTTCGAATTTAATTTTGAAATAAAATTAAAGACATTAGTTCCATTTCATCTATAAGAACACCGGATTATATATCTTACTGTTCGGGTCGGATTGAGGAATCGGAGAGCCGAGTTCGAATTCCAGTCGAATCCATTACATTCCCTTACGTGCTAATACCCTTGGGAAAGGTGTGAATCCTCTTCTAGATTTTCCCGGAGGAGTAATGGATAGCGGCTCGGATTGAGGAATCGGAGAGCCGAGTTCGAATTCCAGTCGAATCCATTACATTCACTTACGTGCTAATACCCTTGGAAAAGGTGTGAATCCTCTGCTTCACCCTCCAGCTATGGGTAAATAGCAGGGCAGACTGGGTTCTATAGCCTTGGATGGCAACTGGTGTAGGAGAAGGACAACTCTGAATTCAAAAACTGCGGGGGGTCGTTTAGGGGCCTTGTGGCACGTAGTGCACCAGGTCTCTGTAATCGGCTCTTCACAAAGTGTGGATGATCCTGCACTAAACCTTCACCACTATAATCAAATCTCATGTGCTGTTGTCGGGTTGTCGGTTTCCTAGGAACTGATCTGCGTGACCATCATACGTCGAATTCGACGGGAGAGTCGAGAATATATATATATATATATATATATATATATATATATAAAATATATAAAATAATTAATTTAAGCTCTACTTCTGTATGGAGCACTGTTTTTTTAAAAACGTGATCTTTCCTATTTTTCTACATATCTACACACACACACACACACACACACACACACACACACACACACACATATATATATATATATATATATATATATATATATATATATATATATATACATGTTGTTTCTAAAATATTTTAACAATATCTATACAATATATATTTTATCCCTTACAACGAAACAAGGACAAAAGTCCCTATAGACATATAACGTGTGCTGATAAGTGCATCGTTCACGACAGCCTATGGAATGTCTTCTTTATTGTCAGGCGTACGGGTGGATGTTGGTCTTTCACGATCCACAGCTTGTGGTGTGACGGATCCTGTCCCAGCAACGCAACGATAAACAGCAGCAAAATTTGGAGGACACGGCTACCTTCGGCATGGAAACGCAATTTCATACAGCCGTGCCTCCATTACCATTTGCAGGGTTGTACATAAAAATCATATCTGCCTGATCATGATATGAATATCCTGTCATTATTAAACAGAACACTTCTCGGTTAACTGAAGAATAACAAATGTAATACAAAACACACACACGCACACACATATATATATATATATATATATATATATATATATATATATATATATATATATATATATGTATGATGAACTCTTCCGTTGGTTTCGACGTATGAGGTTCCAACAACTTCGTTTATTTAACCTTGTGTGTGAGTCGCAAGTGGCACTTCAGTCCCGCTCGTGATTTGCAAAAATTTGTACAAGAGTGTGGATTCTTGGGAACAGCAGCAGATATTTTATTCCTTTCCCTATTTTGACGAAGCTTGACAATGTTTGATGCTGCCTTGTTCTTGAAGCCATTGTAGCATGTAATCTTCCATTCATTACGATCAATTACGGTGTTCTCAAAGGCAGTGTGATTTATATTCGCAGCTAAGAGGTTACTCTTCAGCTTGTCCCTCTACCTAAGCAAAGGTCGACCCACGTTTCGATGACCATTGTCAAGTTGACCATACATGAGCATTTTTGGAATTTTGTTGTCTTGCATACGTAACACATGACGTGTCCAGCGTAATTGTGATTTCATGAGAAAGGACTCAATACCATCAATATCACATGTGGTGAAAAGGTCTGCATTTGCCATTCTGTCGGTTAGGTTTACCCCACAGATTTCCCGAAGACAGCCTTTGTGAAAAATATCTAACATATCTAATATATATATATATATATATATATGTTATATAAATGGTAGCACTCGAGTAACACCTACTTGTAGAAGAAGAAATCGGTAGCCGAGGAAAAATGGGGAATAAAAAAAGAAAGAACCAAGAACATTAAACCAAGGCGAAAACAATCATCCAGTGTTCAAGCTCCAAGTCTAAAGAAAAAACAAATCGTGTAAAAAGACAACTACGTAAAGTGCTCAATACACTAAGTAGCAAAACCTATATATATATATATATATATCTATATATATATATATATATATATATATATATATATATATATATATATTATTTCAAAAATTCTGATTTTTGTAATGAGTGTTTGTTTCCTTACTACAACGACAGCGATCTCGCCCAGTAGTGATCCAATCAGATACACTCGGAAAGACATATTTAGCTCTTGCAAAAATATTTTCCAAATTGGTACACGTTGGTTACTTAAAATCTGCAAGAAAATTTAACTAATGCCTTCAAGCAGAACTGAAATCGGTGTCATTTTAAGCGCAGTACTTGATTGGCTGGTGAATTGCTTGGATATAACAGTAAGTTATTTGCGAAAAGTTTCTTTTCCCGCATTTCTCGTCTGCTTCTTACTTTCCAAGCAACTTTGATCTTTCAAAATTTAAATGCAATATCAATCGGTATCTTCTGTCTTCTTAATTCCTGTTCTTTTAGTGTTCTCTCTCCTTAATATAGTTTTTTTTTCTTTTTTTCTCACTTTCTCTAATTCATATTTGTGACATTCATAAAACCAGTCTTTTCTTCCTTTTTCTCTCTATTTTAATCTATCTATCTATCTATCTATCTATCTATCTATCTATCTAGCATGGTGTCTATATATCTATCTATCTAGCTATCCATCCTAGTCACTTCAAATCTCTCTCTCTCTCTCTCTCTCTCTCTCTATCTATCTATCTATCTATCTATATATATATATATATATATATATATATATATATATATATATATATATACATATATATATATATATATATATATATATATATATTTATCCTTATCAGTGTTATCTTTGTGTCTCTCTCATCCTGACCCTATATAGTCTAAGAGTAAATCTCTATCACAGTTTATTTCTATCTATCTAACTATCTATCTATCTATCTATCTATCTATTTATCTATCTATCTATCATGGTGTGTATATATCTATCTATCTATCCATCCTAGTCAAATCTCTCTCTCTCTCTCTCTCTCTCTCTCTCTCTATCTATCTATCTATCTATCTATCTATATATATATATATATATATATATATATATATATACATATATATATATATATATATATATATATATATATATATATATATTTATCCTTATCAGTGTTATCTTTTGTGTCTCTCTCATCCTGACCCTATATAGTCTAAGAGTAAATCTCTATCACAGTTTATTTCTATCTATCTATCTATCTATCTATCTATCTATCTATCTATCTATCTATCTATCATAGTGTGTATATATCTATCTATCCATCCTAGTCACTTCAAATCTATCTATCTATCTATCTATCTATCTATCTATCTATCTATCTCTCATCTCTCTCTCTCTCTATATATATATATATATATATATATATATATATATATATATATCCTTATTAGTGTTATCTTTGTGTCTCTCTCATCCTGACCCTATATAGTCTAAGAGTAAATCTCTATCACAGTTCTCCAGACCTTGCCCTACTCCCTTCTATCCACGTGAATCTGTTTAGAGAATGATGTTCCGTTTTCTTTCATCATATTGAAATGTAATGATCTCCTCAAAGGAAAGAAAATATGCGAACGATTCATTGAAAGTTTTAGTTGAATAACGAAACTGAAAAAAACTTTTAAAACGTCTGGTTACCATAACGAAGAGCGATATTTATTTGTAAAAATACAAAATGTGGCACAAGGCCAAAATAGGGAATTGGAAAAAGGACAGTCTTCTTCTGTCTTAACGTTAAACTTAGCTAGCCGCAAACACTGACTCAAACATACCATAATATTCCTAACATCAAAACAACGCATTCTTACGTACATTTCTTACTACAATCACCGTAATACCTCATTGTCTCTATGAGAATCCTAACTAGTGCCCATATATACAATTCATGTGGGGGAAAGGGAATAAAACAACAATTTAAAAACTAGCCCCAATGAGTATTACAATATGAAAACAAAACTATTTACAAGAAACCAAATAAAATAACAAAGAGGAATGCTCATTAGGACAACTGTGATGAAAATATTTATAGAAAAGTGAGAAAGAAGCGGTGGACAAGCTACTTTCAAGACATGACCCTTATTTGGATTTTGTTTGCTTGATTTTGGCATCTCCAATTTGTAATTAGCAATCCGAACTTTTTCTCTTGTTATCAACCATATATTGTCTTTTTGCAAGTGATAATTAGTCTTTTCTTCCTGATTTCTTTTACTACATTTTCTTTGAGTTTGTGGCTCTTATCTTGAGATGACTGTGTCCTCCAAAGCTAAGAGACATGAGAAAAACTGCAAAAAGCCAAAATTGTGAATAGGGAATAGGACGATATTCATCTGCCTTAACTTTAAACTTAGCTAGCTACAAACGCTAATCAAAACATACCACAATATTCCTAACATCAAAACAACGCATTCTTACTTACCTTTCTTAATACATTCACTATAATACCTCATGTCTCTATGAAAATCCTAACTAGTCCCTATATGTACCATTCATTGTCTGTAGGTGAGAGGAATAAAACAACAAGAGCTAATCCGAATAATTACCATGAAACTATTTATAAAAAAAAAAAACACAGAGATGCGGCGGGAAAAGTGACAAATTTTCCCGCCCAAAATCCAATTGGTATTCGAACTCATTCACCAGATCCACCATAACGATGAACACTATGTACGTTATTCGCGTCATATTTGACCACTCTCTGGGGACAATAAATGTATATTTAACGATCAGTAGTGCCAATTATATTACAAATGTAAAGCTTTTCGAACATTAAAACTTGCTAGTGACTCATAACGTTTTGTTTTCGGAGATAGGTCAGTCGAAGTAGTGTTGAATTCGTAAAGATTTAAAATGACCCGTTAGCAGTGGTCGCCGCCGGCGTTTATAGAATTTAACCATGTCTTTATTCTTTCTATTGTGTTGTATCTAATGTCAGAGAAATTTGGACAAGAGCCAATTACCACACAGAGTCGTCAGTATGAGTTAGTGTTGAGTGGGAAAGGAAAACCAACATCAGAAAGGAGTAGAAATAGAAAAGGAAACGGAGCTAAAAATCTAAATCTATAAATTCGCTGGGCGTTTAGCGGCTACAGCCTCATGGTTAGAACGAGGAAAGACCGCTAAAACTAAAATGATGCATTGATTATTGCTGTATGTGTATTTTGATTGGTCCTGACCTGACATTTCGGTATCAGTCACTTCACCAACCAGCGTAATGTAGCTATGACTTTTTTTTTTTACAAATATGCTAAGGGTAATTGTTCTGATGAGCTTTCCTCATTGGCAGAAAAATCAGTTATTTTTGTTTAGTTATTCGATTTTTCTGCAATAGTAAAAAGATTTTTTTTATTACTAACTGTTATGGAATGATTTCACAGTTGAGGCTTGTATTTGTACTAAGTCGGTCCTAAAATAGGTTCGACGTACAAAACGTTATGAACTTGATATAGTAGGTAATGACGCAGTAATCTAGTTGTGGTTGCTGATACTTTAGTATTCGACTAACTGTCATCCGATATCGACTCACTGACCGACGATATTCAGTCAACCCACGAGGGCATCATGTGGCACAAGGCCCTTTCAACGTGGGATCTCCGAGCCCATGGGCTCGGCCAAAAATATGCCCATTGAACCCGTGTAAACGGGTTCAGGGTCGGTTTACCTCCCCGAAAGAGAATCCGCCTTTCGGCGTAGCCTCCTTCGGGTTCTTCCCCGCCCGAAAGCAGAGAGTTCAACCGATCACCCAGTCGACGGACTGACCGACGATATTCAGTTACCCCCCCACCCACGAGGGCGTCATGTGGCACAAGGCCTTTTTAACGTGGGCTCTCCGAGCCCGTGAGCTCGCCCAAAAATATGCCCATTGAACCCGTATAAACGGGTTCAGGGTCGGTTTACCTCCCCGAAAGAGACTCCGCCCTTCGGCGTAACCTCTTTCGGGTTCCTCCCCGCCCGAAGGCAGAGAGTTCAACTGATCTGCCAGTTGACTGACCGACCGACTGATTCGTTACTCTTACTACTCCTACTTATTATAGGTGGGAGAGTCTATTAACTATAGAATAGGTGTGTTCCACTATAACACTATTTTGTTTAGTTATTTTTAATATATAATTTGTATTTTTTTGTAAATATTCATTGGAGTTTCATTTTTAAATGTTATTTTTTCCCCACCAAATAAATTGTACATACAGCAACTACTTAGGACTATATAGAGAAATGAATGTATTATGGGATAGCGATTGTAGACTAGAAAAATAAATATTGCTTTCCTCTTTGGTAGCTAGAGTTTTTAAATTTAAGGGCAGTACTATATTGGCGACAAAATCACATAATTTTACAGTTGAAATGGTTAGATATAAGCATCTATGGTTACATCAAGTCCTTCACGTAGATATTACTTCTTGTCATTAAACATTAACATAGATGTTCTATACCATTTTATTGGTGCATAATTATCAGGCGTTTTTTTAAACAGTATTTATTATGAAAAAAGAAACAAAAATTCAACAATAACATCTTTAAATGATTATTCCAGAGCGTAGTCACCATTTATTTCAATACTTGGTTCCCATTTGCTTGGAAGACGGTCGATTCCACGGGCAAAGAAGTGAAGGTTCTTGGAGACAATCCATGCTTTGACATCGGCCACTAAGTTATCAAAATCGGCATAAACTTTGTTCACCTGCCAATTTTTCAGCGATCTATTAACGTAGTAGCCCGTGTGGGAGAATATGACTAATGTGGAAGCAATTCCCAGCCCTTATTTGTCGATAAATTCAAGAACACGACGCTCAACCTGTGGATGCGCATTCTCGTGGTGAAAGATTATATGGTTCATTTTGAACCGTTCATTTTTTTTTTTGTCTCAAAGCGGTAAAGTTGAGCCAGATAGGCATCGCTGTTGATGTTCAATTGTTGCTTGCCGTTTTTGTCTGGAATCCGCCATTATTGACGCTCATTGGCATCATTCCACTAATAAAAAATCCCTGGATGATTCTGCTTCTGTTCTACCAAACACACCACATTGTCTTCATACAGAGCACATTTTTCGGTATTCCTTTTGAAAAACTCCTGGCGAAACACAGACCTTCCTTTTTTTTTTGACGTTTTTCAAGAGAAGCCATGATTCATTCCCAGTGACAACATTCTTCAGAAACGGTTCTTTCTCGTTTCGTTGCAGCAAATCTGTGAAAATTAGGGCACGTTCGGCTTTATTTTTGTCGGAGATTTCGCGATGGAACCATCCAGCTAAATTATATACCATTCCGAGCTTTTTGAGACGATGAACGATGGTTGAATGGTCCAACATTGAAGTCGTCGGCCATCATTCGTGTTGTCAAGCTTTCGCCCTCTTCCACGGCTGCCAAAAGTACCTGGTCGTCGAAATTCTAGGGTCGGCCTCTTCCAGGGGCTTATCTCCCAAGCTAGTGTCGCCAAATTTAAAACAGGCAACATGTTCATCGACTTTCGCTGATTGTTTCTTTGCCAAAAAGTTTGTTGAGATCGTGAAGTGACTGCTGCTTTCCATCATTTTGTCGAAACGGTAAAGCATATGATTATCGACACGCATTTTTATAACCTGAAAATAAAATATTTTTATTAAAAAAATAAACAAAACAGCAATTTTTATTAACAAATAACTCGCCTAAAAACAAAAAAAACACCAGATAATTATGCACCAACTTAATGACAGTTTATTTTGTTGCATTTCTCGCTAGTGTTACTCTCTTCCGGCTTCTTGCTTTCCAGTCAACTTTGATCTTCAATAATTTAAATACAATGCCAATCGTTCTCTTCTGCCATCTTAACTCATAACCTATTATTGTTCTGTCTCCTTAAAAACATTTCTTCTTTTATTCTTATTCTTTTCCACCATTGCGTCTTAATGGGTTTATTGCAAGTATTTTCATGGTATTTTTTTTTTTTTTTTATGAGCTTTTCTCTTTGTTATGAATTTAAGGGCAGTATTAGATTGATGTCAATATCCCATCATTCTACAGCTGATGTGGCAAGATGTAACCGTATGTTCTATGCTAATATTTTCTTCTCTCGCCCTTCTCGTTTGTGGAACTCACTTCCGGCTTCTTTCTTCCCAGTTAACTTTTATCTTCAAATATTAATCTTTATCTTTTCAATTGCGCTTCTATTGTTATCTCTCCTTAATAAGGTTTCTCTTTTTTTTTCTCATATTCTCTCTTGCATCTTAGTAACTTTATTGCCTTGATTAGGGCGAAATGATTAAACAAATATCTTTGGAGACAGTTAATAACAAATTCACACTAATTATCTAATTAATATTAACTAATTAATAGTTAACAATTATTATTTTATATTACATTTTGTTCAAATCGTTATTTCCTCATTTACTCTCGGCCGATATGCGTGGCTCTGCAGAGCTCTTAACCTATCTCAGTTATAACTTTCTCTTCTGCGATGTGTGGGAGACTACCCTACTCTTCTCTGGCTCAGTTGTTTATATAACTACCTGTCCAACCCACTGCGAAACCGGATGAAACGCGGATTTAATGTCAACCCTGCAGCTGTCTTCCTTGGTCAGGTGAGAAATCAAGCGTAAAATCTATTACGATATAATACCACAAAACTAAATGCAGATTGGATAGACTATATGAAAAGAGATGCTGCATGTAGAGATATTATTATCCGAATTTTGTCGAATCCCTACAGGCCATGAGCCATTATGGATTTCAACTTCATATTCTTTGTAGCTCTTAGTAAAGTTTGTCTTCTTGCTATTTTTCTATGTTCTTCAGAATTTTTAAATTTAAGAGATATTCATAAATATTCCTCAGGTTAACTGAAAAGTCGAGACAAATTATGGAAGATGATAAGTGAAGTAATTTAAAAAACGAAAGTGTGTAAATGATTTTGTTGAATTTTTTTATGTAATTAATATTTAAATTATTTTAGTACGGGGCAAATTTATGTATTATATATTTTTTAAATGATAAGGGGTTATGTATTTAACTGTTTTCTATTAAATATTTAATATTTTTATAGTCATGTATGTTGGCTTGGGAAAAGAGTAATTCTTTTAAGAATTGAGATATTTTTAAAAAAGTAACCTGGTCGCAGATTTATAGTTTGAGAAGATACGATATCGTCACTTTCAAGAACTTTCCGACTATCTAAATTATTTTCTCTGATTAATAAATTCTTCATTCTTTAGATAAAATTTGTGGTTGAATTTATTTCTATGTTTAACTAACGTATTTTATAAATTGTTGTGTACAAAATCCCTTTTGTGTTCATAGATACTTTTTAGTAAATTTATGTAAGATTCCCCAATGTATTGTGAAACGCAGTTCAGCCAATTTATTTGATATATACCTGCTTCAGAATAATTATTGTCATGGGTATTTTAGGTTTTGATCATGAAGGTGATAATTTTGAATGTGATTCTAATTATTTTGATAATATTAAAATAGGATATTTTTTTTGATAATAGATATTAAAGAGTTACTAGGTCGCATATATATATCCATTTTCATCTACTTTATTGCCATTGTTACTATTGTTAAAAAGTTTTTTTTTAACTTTTTTTACATTTCTATATATTGTATATCTTTTATGCCTTTCTCTTCGTGTTGTGTATTAAATAATGAGGGCATCAGAGGTTTTTGAAAATGTTTTCTATGTATGTTTCTTTCTTTCTCAGATAAATATTGGGGGCTGCACATTCTTAGTGCTCTTAAATAAAATTCTATAATTATTTTAGATTTTATCCCGTTGCAGTGGTGGAATAAAATTAGATAAGGGCATACTTGTTGCTAGATTTTTTTCTGTAAGCAGGCAACTAAAGGATGTTATTAGTTCTATGTAGCATAAAATCTAGTAAGGTTAAACTGTTGTTAGATTCAGATTCAAAGCTAAACATCTATTGTGGTTGGATGTTTATTAGGTTTGTTGACAAGATCGGGTAAAAAGATGTTTTGCGGATACATTAATAGAAAATCATTATGGATGTGAAATAAGAAGAATCTTGTGGTAAAATATTTTTGAAAGGACCACTTTCTATTTTCGCCGGCTAAGATACGTTTTCCTTTTGTTTTTATTCACATTTTCCTTTTTCAGATATATTTTAGTAATATCTGAAATTTTTAACACACTCATATATATATATATATATATATATATATATATATATATATATATATGTGTGTGTGTGTGTATGTGTGTGCGTGTGTGTGTATGCGTGTGCGTGGTTGTGCTTATCACATAAATACATAATGAGTGATAATACTTATGTCTTATACAATATTAATTTCACAGAGAAACTACGAATGCTCAAAGTGCTTCCAAATAATAATAATAATATCTTTTAACCTAAGAAATATCCTTCTGATGGAACTAATGATACGGACACATTTGTAATTCTAAAAGCGTACAATTCTCTATCAGAAAGGTCTGTAGGATGACTTGTGTTATTATTTCTTTCATTATTTTTTACTTTCTTTTTGGTTCCAAAGAAAGACAAAAACAGTGTGATCTTCATACAAAACAGTATAAACGAAATAGCAATAAAAAGGAATCTACAAATAATTCTATCGGGCAAATTACACTGGCTTATCAAGACAACTAGGCCTACATAGCCCCATAAAACAAGAGAAAAACATCCGTATACGCAAATATACTCGCCGAAAACACAAACATATGCCCTCTAATTGTATAAAAAGTCTCAGAAAGCCTTACAATGAAGAACCCTGAAACACATCAAATACAAGGCCACAATGTACTGGACATAGTCGGGAATTGAAAATATATTTAGCTATCATCAATTCATACAATATTCGCAATAGAGCAGAAAGGGCCTAGAATAGTAATAGATTAGCTGAAACCAGATTTACGAATAATCATTTGGAGTATTTCTACTGAGCGATCAAAAAATTGATGGTTTCATATAAAAACACAATACAAAAAGGTTAACAGAGACAAATAATGGATCGGCAGTTTGCGTAATAAACCATCGGCAAATGTTCTCCTGTGGTGTGTAATCAGAGGCCTAAGGACATTGCACAAATTGCAAATGCTACTGATAAATGAGCTGTTCTTGAAGTACCCTGCGGTACTGTGAGATGTGGAACATGACAGGGTCACTTAACTCATGCTGAAACCTGGGTCGTCAGCGATAGCATTTAGAATGTGTTCTTCGTGGTCAGGTTTATGAACGCTATATAGTGTGTGGTGCTATGGTTCCTGTCTCAGCAACTCTACAATAAACACCAGCAGAGGTTAGATGGCTTGGTTGCCTTCCGTCTGGAAACACAACCTAATACAGTTCTGCAGTCTCGCATCCATTACCATTCGCAAATCTTCCAACTCGCGATATGAATATCCTGACATTGCGAAACAGAACACTTCCCAGGTAACTCACTACGTTAAAGACTGAATAAAGACTCGCAACAAATACACACGAATGATAAATGTAACCAAGTATACATGTCAACACAGCGCCATCTGTCGAATATTTCTTTAAACTTAATAACGCAAAAATGGAGGATTTGCGGACATATGTTTATATGGACATTTCCCTTGCTTTTGCGTGAGGAGCCCCCCCCGCATTTGATACACCATATATATATATATATATATATATATATATGAAGATATATAGTTTTAATGTGTGCTATATTTATGGGATAAAGTGTTCAGTATCAGAGCCTATGTAAATATAAATATAAAAGTGAACATTACGTCAACACTTAGATGCGACAGGCTGTTTCATGCTGGACGCAATCATCAGGCGGCCTATCGCTTCTAAGTGTTAACTTAAATGTTCATATATATATATATATATATATATATATATATATATATATATATATATATATATATATATATATATTCAAAGATGTTTCATTCAGTAATACAGACATATGTTTATTTATTTTCATACTGATATTTCCCAGTTCTCTAATCAGTTTCTTGATGTTAAGATGAAATTCATCAAGGAAGGCGTCGTTGTTTTTTCCTACCCAAGTACTTTCGATCTCTTCCAAGATCATCCTCAGGGGTAAATACAAAAAAAACAAAAAAAAAATTATTGTAATTGTGATAAAATCTGAATTTCATTGTGATGATGATTTAAAAAAACAAAAAAAAAAACACCCCGCTTTGTTATAATTTCTTTTTCCAAAAATGTCCATAGCTACAACGAATCGATTAAACTAAGGAAATAATTAATTCCATATGCAGGGTTAACTTTAAAAATGAATCATCAATTAATATTTTTCAATATCGCAGAGATATTTATTGATGATATTTATAGAAAGGCACATAAGAACGTAACTGAAGCCGTGATGTCATGTCAGGACCAATAGCCTTGAAGATTTTTCTTTGGATTTTATCAAGAATCTCTAAATATATAGCAGGAGCATCAGACCAGATGTGGTAGTAATACTCAACATAGGAAAATCCGCTATTTATTTTGATAGCATTGAAGCACATATAGTTCAAGTTGAGGTATCGGTAGATTTATGTTTACCCAAAAGCCCGTGGACTATCAATGCTTGTACCTGATTTTTTTTACGGTTTATCAACCTTTTGTAGGTCATGTAAAAACATATTTTTATAGATTTTTTTTTTTGTTTGAGATAATAATTATTTTTTTTTTTATACAAGTGCCACAAATTAATCCATATTTGAGGTAGAAGAGGGGAATGCATACCTGTCTTGAGAGTATTCACACGTAAATGAAATTGGAACTCTGCTTTGATATTTCCAATTGCAAGCCGTTATCCATTACATCATTCGCATCTTCAAGCATACAGCACGATTCCCAAACTGTCATCCATCTAAGTACTGACCAGGTTCATCGTTGCTTAACTTCTGTCATCTGATGAGAATCTGTATTTCAAAGTGATTAAATGTAAATCGAAGTGGCCTGTATCCAATGTTGTGGGATCTTATAGGGTAATGTTAGCTCAGATGTATAGACTACCACTGTTTGTACCGGTCTACACACCATAATGCATGAATATTAATTGTAAATAGGATAGATTTATAAGAATAGTTGAGGTATCTGATGATCTAATGTTTATCCAGATGCTATAGACTACCAATAGTTGTACCTAGCCTCACACCATAATAATGTAATATTATATATAAATAGCGCAGGTTTATATAAAAAAAAAACGTAGAACTCGTTTGGTACGCTAATGTTTACTCAGGCACCATTTAATACTATTACTCGTCCGTTGCAAAATATTTATCTAATATTAAATGAGAATGAATGTTTATTTATATGTCATTAAAATCTGTATTTTGATATGCATTAAGTACAGTTCCATTAGGAATATGACTTTTTAGTAACCCTATGTTTCTGTGTCATAAATCGATGAACTTTTATTCAAAAGCAATGAAAAATACATTAATTTGTTTTACTTCTTGTAAAAGGTCACCACTAAACCGAAAATTCGATTTTACCTTGTACGCAAAAAAAGGTAAAAAATCAAAATATTTCAGAAGCTTTATTTTTCAATTTGGTAATGTTCTAATTTGACAGTACTTATGGAATTTTTCAACGCTTTTAATAGTTTATAGCATGATATACAACTCTGCAAATAAACAAAAATTCCAAACTTTTTTTTCAATTTGCTAATTAACTATTTGGATATAGTAATTATGTATTTAAAAGCATTTAGCAGGTTATAACTATAGGAATATATACAAAGTTGCAAATAAACAAACGCAAGTTCTGGAAGGTTCTTTAAAGTTCTAGGAGACTACAGGAAGTCCTAGAAGCCTCTAAAATGCCATAGTGTTAATATAAGTCTATTTATATAGTATTTTATTAATTTAGTGTCGGGTGTCATGTAAAAAAAAAAAAATATACATTATTTTTAAACAAATGTTCATCGAATTATGATACAGGAAATCAATTATCTTACAAAACGTCCAAATGTAATACATACTTACAAACACATATATATATTTTAAGACATTTTTTTATGTTTATACGTTCTTTTTTTATACATACAAATATTTAAATACATGCTCTACTTATAATAAACAGTATTAACGACATTTACCGACCTGAATGTCCGAGAAATTTTCATGGAAAATATGCGCCGTCCGACAGAGATCGAAACCTGTATCCTATACGGAACCGTCATAAAGCCAGATGTGCTTTTATCGATTGAGCTATATGACGGTTCCGTATAGGATACAGGTTCGATTCCTGTCGGAGGACGAATATTTACTATGAAAATTTCTCGGAAATTCAGGTCGGTAAATGTCGTTAATACTGTTTATTATACATAGAGCATTTATTTAAACACTTGTATCTATAAAAAGAATGTATGGACATAAAAATGTCTTTAAAATAATTGTCGGACATTGTCCATTTCATAATGTGTGACATCATTTGTTTTGATTTGGATACGTATCGAGCAGATATGAATGTACATGAGAGAATCATGGAAGATTGTAGTTTAAAGACAGTAAAATCGACCTTGCTAACCGACCGATCCTCTGTGGCTCAATCGGTTAAAGGCACGTCAGGGTATATGATGGTTCCGTATCGGATACAGGTTCGATTCCTGTCGGAGAACGAATATTTTCTATGAAAATTTCTCGGTCATTCAGGCTGGTAAATGCTGTTAATACTGTTTATTATAAAACAGAGCATTTACTTAAATATTTGTATCTATAAAAAGAATGTATAAACATAAAAATATCTAAAATTAATTGTCGATTTTTTTCCATTTCATAATGTGATATATATATATATATATATATATATATATATATATATATATATATGGTGTCCATAAAGTTCGTGTTTCAACAAAATGGAGCTCCTTGTCACTTTGCTCTGCATGTTAGAGAGTTTCTAAATCAGGAATTTCCTAACAGATGGATCGGAAGGGATGGACCATTTTATTGGCCTCCACGTTCGCCAGATTTGACTCCATTAGATTTTTTTATGGGGACATGTGAAAACAATTGTGTATGCAACCTAACCTAGAAGATTTGAAAGATAAAATGTGATTTCAAGCATTACTGTAAATCAGTTGGCAAATGTTTTCCGTAAACTGCAAAATCGTATTACCCTTTGTATTGCTAACAATGGAGGATATGTGGAAACTTTAATAAAATTTCAATAAAACCTTAAAAAATATAGATTTACTTCTTTATAATCCTTTTTTATAAATTATTAGTATCGCAAATACAAATAAAGTTATAATTTTTTTAAAGTGAACATGAACTTTATGGACACCATATATATATATATATATATATATATATATATATATATATATATATATATAACGAACTGTCATATAGCCTGATGTGCTTTTACCGATTTCGCCACAGAGGAGCGTTTCGGTTAGAAAGCTCGATCTTACTGTTTTAAACTACAATTTTCCTTGATTTTTTCACGTACATTCATATCTGCTCGATGCGTATCCAAATGTAAACAAAGAACGGTTCCGTATCGGATACAGCTTCGATTCCTGTCGGAGAATGAATATTTTCTATGAAAATTTCTCGCACATTCAGGCCAGTAAATGTTGTTAATGCTATTTATTATAAAACAGAGCATTTACTTAAATATTTGTATCTATAAAAAGAATGTAAATACATAAAAATGTCTTAAAAATAATTGTTGGACTTTGTCCTTTTCATGTGTGAATATATATATTACATGAATCATTCATACAAAAAAGAGATATAGAAGTTAATGATTTAAATGGCGAGAATACATCTTCGCAAACAAATTTAATACAGTACATTAACCCCGAACGTGTAGATGAATGTTATGATCCCTGTTTATAAATTCCATTTTAAAATTCAACTTCAGCGTTGCGACTGCACGCTCAAAAAAAATTTCTTACAATTAACAATAACACATTTCTAATAACATTTTTCGGATTACATCTATATTTTCGTTGTCCTATTATTACCGACAAGTAAAAAACAAAAACAAATCTATTTCTATACCTGAAGATGGCTGTATAAAAAGATGAAAGCTCGTAAAAAACTAAAAAAAAGACCTTATGCAACTGGAATTTATAAACAGGGATCATAACATTCATATACAGGTTCGAGGTTAATGTACTTTATTAAATTTGTTTGCGAGGATGTATTCAAATTTAAATCATTAACTTCTATATTTGTTTTTTGTATGAATGATTCATGTAATGTAAATTGAACTGCATCACATACTTGATATCATACTTATTATAAAACCCAGGTTGTGTGTGTGTACGTGTGTGTCTGTACGTTTATATATTGGATCAGATTTCCTACATTTTTCAACTGATTTAAACAAAACTTCACAGCACTACATAAAATTACCTTGCGGTGGTTCTGACACCGCCAAAAATCGGAAAAGCACAATTGTTTTTGCACAAAATCAATTTGAAAACACGATTAAGCGGCATCGCTTTCGCGAGAATGAAAGGGGGACAACTCATATCGAGTTATACTTATTATAAAGCCATCGTTGTTTGTGTGTATGTGTGTGTGTTTTCGTTTATATATGGGATCGGATTTCCTACATTTTTCACCCGATTTCAACAAAACTTCACTTTGTTTTGGCAGGTAGTGTTTCTTATTGTCTTGCACACTTTTTTCTTTATTTTTACATTCAGAATGCTTTAAAAATTCCATTTACAAGACAATTGTTTATAATAAAATTATATTCAATCGGAAGACTCATAACGATTGAAAACAATGTTTTTGTTTCAGTTTGGGTTTGACCAATTCGTAAAAACATAAAAAAAAAAAAAAAAAAAAAAAAAAATAATTGAGACATGCGTGTCCATCAACCTTAAACAATAATCTTTGCCAATTTTATTTTTCAGTCTTTATGATGGTCGATACCTGATCTATCTCTTATGTTTCATCCCCGGGCAACGCCGGGCTCTACTACTAGTATATATATATATATATATATATATATATATATATATATATATATATATATATATATATATATATGTATGATACTGATTCTGATTATCTCTTTTTTTTCTTCTTCTTCTTCAGATAACCAAGTAATTGAAAAGTTCGAATTTCGGAATGCTCTGAAACTACTTGGTATTCTACACTGGCATTATTAAACTTAACCTGGATGGTACAGAGACTGAGTAATATAAAAAAAAAAGAACGAAAAAAAACAACAGTAACAACAAAAAACAAATGGTGACTTCCCCATCAGCGACCGGTGCTAATCTAGGAGACCGACCCTGATAATTAATGACAGTCAGACTCTGTGAATGATGGTCTTCGCACGTGACATATCTTTGTAGCATTCCAAAAAGAAAGAAAAAAAAGAAAAATACAAGAAGAAGGAAACAAAAGAACAAACACTACACTCGAAACGAAAGAAAGAAAGAAATACCTATATAGAAATAATATTAATTTTAATTTTAAAATTGTAATAATAATAATAATTATTATTATTATGATCATTATTATTACAATTATAATTAAATAATCACGTTAAGTGCTTTGGTTACGGTGTATTTAAATTTAGAATATCAAAAAAAAAAAAACTTTTAAATTCTTACGTTCACACAGATTTAAAATCAGAAAGAAATTTAAAACTTCAGAAACTGTAAAAAAAAATGTTTTATTTTCATTTTTTTTTTTTAATTTAACGAAGAATATGAAATTAAAAACAATATCTATAAATTTTTTTTCGGATTTTATTTCTGTGTGACATAAAAGATTTAAAAAAATAAAGAAATAAGAAAATTTCAATAACAAAAAAAAAAACAGAAACAAAACAAAATTAAAGAACGCTGATTTACCTCAGCTTACTTTTGTTTTCGTTTTTACCAAAAGTGGCAAGATAAAAGCAAACGACAAAGAAAGTAAAAAGGAAAAGAAAGAAAGGACGATTGCATAGAAGCGTATACGTAACTACAATTAAATAGTTATATTACATTATTATACCAAGTTTACAACTGACAACACGCAAAAGCACAAACACACAATAAAAACATGACAAAAAAAAATACCCGGCAAACTAATGGTCAGTCTTGTACTTAAAAAGATGTAAAAATCTCTACAAAAACAAAAACATAAAATAAAAGAGAAATATGACTCTGTTTATCGAAATATAAACACTGATACACATAATGTAGATAATCTACAACTCTTAATATATATATATATATATATATATATATATATATATATATATATATATATATATTAATACTGTACTTTTACAATCTACAATTACAGTTAACACAAAAGATATTGACCACCATTAGCATACACAACATGAAAACTGCCGTTGAGACTTACCATATAAGAGAGGAAAATGGCCAATTTTGGGACCACTGAAGAAGAGGCACATGAAGATCCGAAACTCTCAAGAACTCCCACACCAATATGTAACTCCTGCGCTGTTTCGTCGTCTTGAAATCTACATAGCTCAGTAAGAACTCCTAAAAAAACAAACAACACTATTATTTATCATTAAGAAGACATGATCTACCAAATTCGAATCATTGGGCTGTTTCGAAGAAAAGCGACTTCTATTTGAAACACAAACTAGTAACGACAAAATTATTTTTATTCTGCTGTTAGTATTCTTTGAACATAATCATTTAAAAGACTGTTATTCGTACTCAGAACAAGAAAACGGTTACAAAATATATATATATATATATATATATATATATAGATACAGTATCAAATATTTAAAAATACAGCAATATTGATATTTTTTTTTGATCATCCTAACCTAAAAAAATATATTGTAACTATTAAAATCAGTAATGGCTGATGAAGCATCAAAAGCAACAAGTCATCAAAATAAAATGACTGCTGAACTAAAATAAAAAAAAATAAAAATTCAACGTTTAAATAAAATTGAGTAGACATTGCAAAAGGAAAGACTTTTGTTGTCGAAATTCATCAAGCCAATTGATTACCAAGAAAGCCGGCAAAAGATCACGGACAAGCATACACATCTATACAAAGAGAATATATATTTGCAGAAAGTTATATATATATATATATATATATATATATATATATATATATATATATATATATATATATATATATAAAAAAAATAAGATTACTAACATAAGATTAGATTTTTAATATTTAATCGATATGGAAGAAAAGAAGAAAATAAAACTGGGAGAGCCGTCTGGTGTAAATATATGTGTGATATAAAAATCACCACGACATAATATATATATATATATATATATATATATATATATATATATATATATATATATATATATATAAGGTATATCAAATTTTGACGGCCATGATCCCATAAAAGCCTGTGATCCACATGCAGTACCACATGAATTGTCATCAACAAAGAACTACTAACTGTATATACATGCATATATATATATATCTATATATATATATATATATTTTTTTTTTTTTGCTAATACGAAACTTCAATGTTTGCGTATATTGCAGTAAGCAGACATTTTTGTTATCACGTGTAACCAATGAAGATTAATGTTTAATTAGCTATAAAAAAAAAAATAAGCCAACATCGTTAAAACTCGGGTTATTTATATTAAAAAAAAAAGGTAAGCCGTATTTATTTAAATAAAAAAAAATATCAACTTCATAAATTTTAGGATGAAGATTCCTGATTATTTTTGTTAATTCTCTTACACGATAATGAATTTACCGTCTGTGACCTATTAAGATACAAACAAGTAAATCAGGTACATCTTCAAATATATATATACATATATATATATTTATATATATATATATATATATATGTATATATCTATATCTATATATCTATCTATATATATATATGAAACTGAAGCCGTTTTCAAAACAATGTATGTTCCCTCGTTACTGTGTTTAACGAACTCAGGGACACATTTTAAATATAACGCATTGAGAATCAGCTCCAAAAGAGGCGGGTTTCATACACCAACCTCGAGCTCCGGCTAAACAGCCTGGCGCCACACGAGTATTCTCCCCTTCCCAGCAATGTCATATCCATATGCTTGTAAAATCTGTGATACCCACTGGACGTGACAGCCTCGCGATACTTGTGTATTATCGACCAAACTACCAATCAGCTGCTAGTTATTTAGTAATGAATATGAAAGAACGAAAGAAAGAAAGAGAAAAACCTTTCTTGAAGGTCATCAAAAAGACAAAAACCAAAACAAAAAAAAAACAAAAAAAGAAAAAAAACGAAAAATAAACAACAACATAATATTGACTAGTTTGCACATGGACGGATCGCGTGGTAATTTAAAATAATCGAATAAGATAAAGCCAATATGACCAGCAACTGTTTGCAGATACGCGCATGCGTAGACAAACACACAGAAACACACACAAACACGCACCAAAATAGTGGCCATTCAAATCATACTCATAAAAC
This sequence comes from Acanthosepion pharaonis, assembly GCA_903632075.3. Lineage (NCBI taxonomy): Eukaryota > Metazoa > Mollusca > Cephalopoda > Sepiida > Sepiidae > Acanthosepion > Acanthosepion pharaonis. Next base: position 491,804 of record CAHIKZ030001278.1, read on the forward strand.
CAGTAATACCACTGAGGCAATATTTTTATCTACGGAATATCTCCAAGTTGGCAGGACTAGTAGAAAATATCGCAAAAAAAAGTCGGTGTCGAAGATCCAATCTCCGATACTCTATTCTGAAACAAGAAATTATATTTCCTTATAAATTGACGCTATATGATCTTAAAAAAACACAAAGCGAATCATAAGTTTGCATAGTCGAGTAAATAACACTGAGAATTGCAAGAACAAGACTTCCTTCTGATGTCTGCAATTTTTCAAAGTTTTTGATTTTTTTAAAAACTTTACAATAGGATGACACGTGAGACGTGTTCTTCAATTAATTGATAACCAGAAAATTAAAATCAAATACAATGGTCGACACTGACCGTAGTTTAATTTATTAAAGTATCCAGACGCGAGACCACAATCAATGGTTGGATGTCAGGAAACCAATTTTCGAAATATTCATGGCCATAAAACGAAATTAGAGAAACCCTGACTCTTTGTATATCTGTGATTTTGCTAAATGCACAATATATAGACACACTATACATATATGTCAATATTACAATGTAAATAAATATATCAAATAATTGTTAAATACACAAAATAATTTAACAATAACACAAGAAGAACAATGAATGACTACGAAGTAGTCGATACAATTCCTTAGAAATCTCCGCGTCCGTGATAAAAAAAAAAAACGTATTGAACATCCCAGTGACTCGGAAAACGATATTACCATAAGCCTTGATCATATCTTAGAAACCAAGAAACAGGATGATTTTCGCATCAAGTAGCGAACTATTGTTGACGATGTTATTCATAAAACAATTCTTGTTGTCTAACGTTCTTCAGTAGCGTTGCCATGTCTCTTTATAAGAATGGAATCAAGAATAACTTATTGTAAGTGATAATCGTCTTTAGAGAAATAACGATGTCAAGATTGATATTTGTTTTTGTTTTGTTGTTGTTTTTTTTTTTCCTTAGGCTACTTTTCCGCTATCAAGAATCATACGACTGCCAAACATATCAACTTATTAAGGCTATATTACGAAGCAAAGCTAGATAAAAGAAAAATGAAAAAGAAGTTGTTTCAAATCAGTTCTACAATGCTCAAGGAAGACAACTTTACAAACACACTATAAAGAAAAGAGATTGCTTCACAAAGTTTGAATTAGAAAGTTTTCCATTCTAAGAAATTTTAGGGGAAAAAGGATTGTTTTATAGAACGGGTTTTCGTGAGCATGTACCAGGATAAATATTTTCCACGAGATATGATTACGAGGAAATAAAAGAGGAACAGAGAAAGTATCGGGGGAGGTCTTCATACAAGTGGTGTGATTATGAAGATATGTTAAAACAAAAAAAAAAAGAGGTCCAGAAAAATGCATTTCGATTTGGGCTTTGCAGTCCGTACGAATGCAAATATGACAAATCACAAGGCAGACCTCACAATGAAAACCAAACATACAAAAGTTGTCGATATTTGATAGCATGGTTGTCGGCCGAATTAAGCGGATATGCAAACAAGGACCGATAATGTCTGCGACAAGAGAGACAATATCAAGAGTCATAATCATGTGTGGGAAAGACGAACTGAAACAGCAAAACTGACATAAAAACTAAAAAAATAGCAAGGACATTATTAATAAGAAAAATCGCAACAATGAAAATATAAAAGAAAAATGAAAAGCAACAATGAGAAATTAGCACCTGCAACAACGACAAAAAGTAGCAACAACAACAACAATAATAACAGCAACATGACTAAATACTAACCAAACAGGGAGGAAAATCAATAGAAAAGGCATACAGTAAATAGAGCAAAATATATAACGACTTGAACATTCGTAGCAATAGCGACATATAGCAACGGTAGCAACATGTACGAAATAGCAGCAGCAATAAACGACATCAAAAACAAGATAAAGAGCTGCAACAGTAACAACAATGAAAAATAGCATTAACAACAAAAAGGACAACATCATCCACCATAACAAAAAGAAGTACAAAATGTCAACCATAATGGGAATAAAATGGAGAAAATTGTAACAACAACTAGAATAGCAACAATGAGAAAAATGGCAAAGTATCATAAATAATAACCATCACAAGGAGAAAATAGCAACAACAAATAGCAGAAAAAGAGCAAGGAGCAAATACCAACAATAAAGAGAAAATAGCAACAACCACAACAAAAGAGAAAATCGCAATCGCCACGAGAAAAGAAAATAGCAACAACCACAACAAGTGGGATAATATTAACAAATAACAAAACACAGCAGAAAACAACAAAAAAAAATGAAAAACTAGCTACCTTGAAACAACAAATGACAAAATAACAATGATCACAGAATAATTGAGAAAATAGCAGCAACAATAGCAACGACAAATTAGAAAATAAACAACAAAGAGAAAATAGCAACAATAACAATATCACGAAAATAGCAACACAACAGCAAGACTAAATAACAAGAACAACAATGATGAGAAAATAGCAACAAACACAACAAAGGAGAAAATAGCAACAACCAAAACAACAAATGAGAAATTAGCAACAACGACGATAAGGTGCAAATAACAATAATAACAATAAGGATAAAATAGCAACAATAGACACAACAAAGGAGAAAATACAAAAGAGAAAATTGCAACAATACCAAGGATAAAATATCAACAAAAACGTGCAATACAGCAACAACATGAAGAATACGGTCATCACATAAAAAAGTGTTACAAATATCAAAGAAAAGTATCAATCATTCACACACACACACACACACACACACACACACACATATATATATATATATATATATATATATATATATATATATATATATATATATATATATATATATATCATCAATAAATATAAATAACGATGAGTAACTGAAATATTAAATCAACAGATGTAACCAACAGTCAACGCTTTAAAAAATTCATTTACACCAAAAGTCAGTAAAAAAATAGAAAAAAATATTTACTTAGTCATGTTCTTGAAATATTAGCCGAAATTCGCAGACCTCCAAACATTCTGCAAAGAGAACAAGAATAGATTCTGTGAGGAACAATAGCAACGCAAATAAACATTTTGCCAACATTAGCAACACCTACTGTTACCAATGTCAACAAATAAGTCCCAAGAAAAAAGCTTACAATATCAATTGTTCCAGCTTCAAGCGGCCGCTAATGTTCAGTGCTAGATCTGT
>CAHIKZ030001278.1:500000-537500 GCA_903632075.3 Acanthosepion pharaonis
CAGACTAGTCTCTAAGTTTATAGGTTGCGAGTTCGAATCGAGTTCGAGTCGGCAGTGTTACATATTTTTTTTTAAATTTCCGATCCCTGCCGCTTTAGAATGCAAATGGAAATGAGTGATGCGATAAAGGGCAACCAACTGAGAAGAAAGATGAAATAGAATTAAATTATATATATATATATATATATATATATATATATATACTTTATCTAAACAAAAGTAAAGGCACGAAGATCTCTTACCAATTAAAAGAACAAGAGACAAATATATACACACACATTCACACACACACACACACATATATATATATATATATATGTTTATATACGTAATATAAACCAATCAAATAAAAGGAAGCGAAGATTTAATAGCAATTAAAACTGTCACCTGTATGACTACTGGGTGTAAAGCAAGTTAAATTATGATTAATGATAAACAATTGACGTTGACTTGATGAAAGCTTAGGACTAAAACCTTCTTTCCAGATAAAAATAAATAGTTGACTTACTAAAATCAACAACTAGAGACGTGTGGAGAACTGAAACTGAAAAACCAAAAAATAAAGAAAAATATCTGAAGGCAGCTAAAACCAATATCAAGAAAAACGCAATTTAATAAAACACTAAAAAAAAAAAATAAATAGTAAAAACAAAGATTAAAGTCAACGACGAAAGCAAAGGTAACATTTAAATGATATAGAACAGGTCCTGATTCTGAGAAATATTGTTGTCCATGTTCAAAATAGACAAGAAAAAGGAAGGCCGTAGTAAGAAAGAGTATAAAAGGAAAATGAAGATTAAGATAGAGAAAAAGAAAAAGAGGTTTATTAAATAATCATATATGGAAGGAAAAGAATTGAGTAAATCAAATACTACTCAAAACCTACTCTAATGTGGCTACTTGCCATATCTATAAGTAGGAGCAGTCCATTGACACAGTAGTAGGGAAGAGCAGGAGGTACATTGCGTCCGACACTGCAACAAAAACAACTTCTAGGATAATAATTTAATAAGCCCTGAAAAAAAAACATTTGAACAAAGGGAATAGAACACAAATCTTTTGTGAAAAGAAACTAAACAAAATTTGATTGCAATACTGGATCGGAACATTTTACTAAATTTACACAAAAATTAAAATATTAATTGCAAATTATATGAATTGCTTTTTTTTCTGTTTTTGTTGAATTTTCACAGTAATTCTCTACATAAGTTGATGCATAATGTTTTTTTTTGTTTTATTTTTTGTCACCAATTCCGAATAAAATAACAAAAAAAGTGGAAAGGCTAATATCCCAGAGGACGTTCATAATATTAACACTGTACCGTGAAGGGAATGCAAATATAAAAAAAATATTTCTGAACCATCAGCTCAAATGATTACGATAAAGGATAATTTGGACGAAAGTTTACGGAGGACAAAACTCAGCAGACAATTCAGTTAGAGCGGAAGTGAATAACAGGTTGGATGTAAAAGAAAGAGGGGTGAATATTGTGAAGAAACGGAGGATGGATAACGATAGACCTATCCTCGAAGTGAAGAGATTAAGATTGAAATGTAAAGATTTACTGTTAAAATGGTTATAATGAATGAAATGTGTGATAAGAATGAAAGAGGAGGTGGTAGTAAGTGAAGATTATGAGGATAAGGAGGATAGATAACGATTGAGCCTTGACATGAAGAGATTAAGATTTTAGTGTAGAGGGTTACTGTTAAAATGGTTATGATGAATGAGGTGTGTGATAGGAATGAAAGAGGAGGTGGTAGGAAGTGGAGATTATGAGATAAGGAGGATAGAAAATGATTGAACCTTGGCATGAAGAGGTTAAGATTGTAGTGTAGAGGGTTACTGTTAAAATGGTTATGATGAATGAGGTGTGTGATAGGAATGAAAGAGGAGGTGGTAGGAAGTGGAGATTATGAGGATAAGGAGGATAGAAAACTTTGAACCTTGACTTGAAGAGGTTAATATTGTAGTGTAGAGGGTTCCTGTTAAAATGGTTATGATGAATGAGGTGTGTGATAGGAATGAAAGAGGAGGTGGTAGGAAGTGGAGATTATGAGGATAAGGAGGATAGAAAACGATTGAACCTTGACGTGAAGAGGTTAATATTGTAGTGTAGAGGGTTACTGTTAAAATGGTTATGATGAATGAGGTGTGTGATAAGAATGAAAGAGGAGGAGGTAGGAAGTGGAGATTATGAGGATAAGGAGGATAGAAAACGATTGAACCTTGACTTGAAGAGGTTAATATTGTAGTGTAGAGGGTTACTGTTAAAATGGTTATGATGAATGAGGTGTGAGATAGGAATGAAAGAGGAGGTGGTAGGAAGTGGAGATTATGAGGATAAGGAGGATAGAAACGATTGAACCTTGACTTGAAGAGGTTAATATTGTAGTGTAGAGGGTTCCTGTTAAATGGTTATGATGAATGAGGTGTGTGATAGGAATGAAAGAGGAGGTGGTAGGAAGTGAGATTATGAGGATAAGGAGGATAGAAAACGATTGAACCTTGACGTGAAGAGGTTAATATTGTAGTGTAGAGGGTTACTGTTAAAAAATGGTTATGATGAATGAGGTGTGATAGGGAATGAAAGAGGAGGAGGTAGGAAGTGGAGATTATGAGGATAAGGAGGATAGAAAACGATTGAACCTTGACTTGAAGAGGTTAATTATTGTAGTGTAGAGGGTTCCTGTTAAAATGGTTGTGATGAATGAGGTGTGTGATAGGAATGAAAAGAGGTGGTAGGAAGTGGAGATTATGAGGATAAGGAGGATAGAAAACGATTGAACCTTGACTTGAAGAGGTTAATATTGTAGTGTAGAGGGTTCCTGTTAAAATGGTTATGATGAATGAGGTGTGTGATAGGAATGAAAGAGGAGGTGGTAGGAAGTGGAGATTATGAGGATAAGGAGGATAGAAAACGATTGAACCTTGACGTGAAGAGGTTAATATTGTAGTGTAGAGGGTTACTGTTAAAATGGTTATGATGAATGAGGTGTGTGATAGGAATGAAAGAGGAGGAGGTAGGAAGTGGAGATTATGAGGATAAGGAGGATAGAAAACGATTGAACCTTGACTTGAAGAGGTTAATATTGTAGTGTGAGGGTTCCTGTTAAAATGGTTTGTGATGAATGAGGTGTGTGATAGGAATGAAAAGGAGGTGGTAGGAAGTGGAGATTGCGAGGATAAGGAGGATAGAAAACGATTGAACCTTGACTTGAAGAGGTTAATATTGTAGTGTAGAGGTTCCTGTTAAAAATGGTTATGATGAATGAGGTTGTGGATAGGAATGAAAGAGGAGGTGGTAGGAAGTGAAGATTATGAGGATAAGGAGGATAGATAAGGATTGACCCCTTGACTTGAAGAGGTTAATATTGTAGTGTAGAGGGTTACTGTTAAAATGGTTGTGATGAATGAGGTGTGGATAGGAATGAAAGAGGAGGAGGGTAGGAAGTGAAGATTATGAGGATAAGGAGGATAGATAACGATTGACCCTTGACATGAAGAGGTTAAGATTGTAGTGTAGAGGGTTCCTGTTAAAATGGTTATGATGAATGAGGTGTGTGATAGGAATGAAAGAGGAGGGGGTAGGAAGTGAAGATTATGAGGATAAGGAGGATAGAAAACGATTGACCCTTGACATGAAGAGGTTAAGATTGTAGTGTAGAGGGTTCCTGTTAAAATGGTTATGATGAATGAGGTGTGTGATAGGAATGAAAGAGGAGGGGGTAGTAAGTGAAGATTATGAGGATAGGGAGGATAGAAAACGATTGACCCTTGACTTGAAGAGGTTAATCTTGTAGTGTAGAGGGTTACTGTTAAAATGGATGTGATGAATGAGGTGTGTGAGAGGAAGGAAAGAGGAGGTGGTAGGAAGTTGAGATTATGAGGATAAGGAGGATAGATAACGATTGACCCTTGACATGAAGAGGTTAATATTGTAGTGTAGAGGTTCCTGTTAAAAATGGTTATGATGAATGAGGGTGGATAGGAATGAAAGAGGAGGTGGTAGGGGAAGTGAAGATTATGAGGATAAGGAGGATAGATAAGGATTGACCCTTGACTTGAAGAGGTTAATATTGTAGTGTAGAGGGTTCCTGTTAAAATGGTTATGATGAATGAGGTGTGTGAGAGGAAGGAAAGAGGAGGTGGTAGGGAAGTGGAGATTTGAGGATGGGGAGGATAGATAACGATTGACCCTTGACTTGAAGAGGTTAATATTGTAGTGTAGAGGGTTCTGTTAAAATGGTTGTGGGATGAATGAGGTGTGTGAGTGGAAGGAAAGAGGAGAGGTAGGAAGTGGAGATTATGGGAGGATAAGGAGGATAGATAACGATTGACCCTTGACATGAAGAGGTTAATATTGTAGTGTAGAGGGTTACTGTTAAAATGGTTGTGATGAATGAGGTGTGTGATAGGAATGAAAGAGGAGGTGGTAGGAAGTGGAGATTATGAGGATAAGGAGGATAGATAACGATTGACCCTTGACTTGAAGAGGTTAATATTGTAGTGTAGAGGGTTCTGTTAAAATGGTTGTGATGAATAAGGTGTAAGAGGAAGGATAGGTGGTATAGTGGACAAGGAGGATAAGGAGGATGAAAAACGATTGAACATTGACTTGAAGAGGTTAATATTGTAGTGTAGAGGGTTCCTGTTAAAATGGTTATGATGAATGAGGTGTGTGATAGGAATGAAAGAGGAGGTGGTAGGAAGTGGAGATTATGAGGATAAGGAGGATAGAAAACGATTGAACCTTGACTTGAAGAGGTTAATATTGTAGTGTAGAGGGTTCCTGTTAAAATGGTTATGATGAATGAGGTGTGTGAGAGGAATGAAAGAGGAGGTGGTAGGAAGTGGAGATTATGAGGATAAGGAGGATAAAAAATGATTGAACTTTTGACTTGAAGAGGTTAATATTGTAGTGTAGAGGGTTCCTGTTAAAATGGTTATGATGAATGAGGTGTGTGATAGGAATGAAAGAGGAGGTGGTAGGAAGTGAAGATTATGAGGATAAGGAGGATAGATAAGGATTGACCCTTGACTTGAAGAGGTTAATATTGTAGTGTAGAGGGTTACTGTTAAAATGGTTGTGATGAATGAGGTGTGTGATAGGAATGAAAGAGGAGGTGGTAGGAAGTGAAGATTATGAGGATAAGGAGGATAGATAACGATTGACCCTTGACATGAAGAGGTTAAGATTGTAGTGTAGAGGGTTCCTGTTAAAATGGTTATGATGAATGAGGTAAAGGATAGGAATGAAGAGGAGGGGTAGGAAGGAAAGATTATGAGGATAAGGAGGATAGAAAACGATTGACCTTGACATGAAGAGGTTAAGATTGTAGTGTAGAGGGTTCCTGTTAAAAATGGATTTATGATGAATGAGGTGTGATAGGAAATGAAAGAGGAATGAGGAAGATTATGAGGATAGGGAGGAGGAAACGATTGACCTTGGACTTGAAGAGGTTAAAGGGTTACTGTTAAATGGATGTGATGAATGAGGTGGTGGAGAAGGAAAGAGGAGGTTAGACCCTTGAGATTATGAGGATAAGGAGGACAGATTAATCTTGACATAGTGTAGAGGGTTACTGTTAAAATGGTTGTGATGAATGAGGTGTGTGGAGAGGAAGGAAAGAAGGGGAGGTGGTAGGAAGTTGAAGATTAGGAGGATAAGGAGATAGATAAGGATTGACCCTTGACTTGAAGAGGTTAATATTGTAGTGTAGAGGGTTCCTGTTAAAATGGTTTATGATGAATGAGGTGTGTGAGAGGAAGGAAAAGAGGAGGTGGGAAGTGGGAGAAGGAGACAAGGAGAGGATAAGGACCCCTTGATGAAGAGGTTATTATTGCAGTGTAGTCCTGTTAAAACCCTGTGATGAATGAGGTTGGAGGGGAAGGAAAAGAGGAGGTAGGAGAGTGGAGGGAGGTAAGGAGGATAGATAACGATTCCTTGTTGAAAGGTTATTATTGGTGTAGAGGGTTGATAAAAATGATGAATGTGTGTGAGAGGAAGGAAAGAGGAGGTGGTAGGAAGTGGAGATTATGAGGATAAGGAGGATAGATAACGATTGACCCTTGACTTGAAGAGGTTAATATTGTAGTGTAGAGGGTTCCTGTTAAAATGGTTGTGATGAATGAGGTGTGTGAGAGGAAGGAAAGAGGAGGTGGTAGGAAGTGGAGATTATGAGGATAAGGAGGATAGATAACGATTGACCCTTGACTTGAAGAGGTTAATATTGTAGTGTAGAGGGTTCCTGTTAAAATGGTTGTGATGAATGAGGTGTGGGATAGGAAGGAAAGAGGAGGTGGTAGGAAGTGGAGATTATGAGGATAAGGAGGATAGAAAACGATTGAACTTTTGACTTGAAGAGGTTAATATTGTAGTGTAGAGGTTCCTGTTAAAATGGTTGTGATGAATGAGGTGTGTGATAGGAATGAAAGGAGGTGGTAGGAAGGAGATTATGAGGATAAGGAGGATAGAAAACGATTGAACTTGACTTGAAGAGGTTAATATTGTAGTGTAGAGGTTCCTGTTAAAATGGTTATGATGAATGAGGTGTGATAGGAATGAAAGAGGAGGTGGTAGGAAGTGGAGATTATGAGGATAAGGAGGATAAAAACGATTGAACTTGACTTGAAGAGGTTAATATTGTAGTGGGAGGGTTCCTGTTAAATGGTTATGATGAATGAGGTGTGTGATAAGAATGAAAGAGGAGGTGGTAGGAAGTGGAGATTATGAGGATAAGGAGGATAGAAAACGATTGAACTTGACTTGAAGAGGTTAATATTGTAGTGTGAGGGTTCCTGTTAAAATGGTTATGATGAATGAGGGTGTGTGATAGGAATGAAAGAGGAGGTGGTAGGAAGTGGAGATTATGAGGATAAGGAGGATAGAAAACGATTGAACTTGACTTGAAGAGGTTAATATTGTAGTGTAGAGGTTCCTGTTAAAATGGTTATGATGAATGAGGTGAGTGATAGGAATGAAAGAGGAGGAGGTAGGAAGTGGAGATTATGAGGATAAGGAGGATAGAAAACGATTGAACCTTGACTTGAAGAGGTTAATATTGTAGTGTAGAGGGTTCCTGTTAAAATGGTTATGATGAATGAGGTGTGTGATAGGAATGAAAGAGGAGGTGGTAGGAAGTGGAGATTATGAGGATAAGGAGGATAGAAAACGATTGAACTTGACTTGAAGAGGTTAATATTGTAGTGTAGAGGGTTCCTGTTAAAAAATGGTTATGATGAATGAGGTGTGTGATAGGGAATGAAAGAGGAGGTGGTAGGAAGTGGAGATTATGAGGATAAGGAGGATAGAAAACGATTGACCCTTTTTGACTTGAAGAGGTTAATATTGTAGTGTAGAGGGTTCCTGTTAAAATGGTTTAGAATGATGAATGAGGTGTGTGAGAGGAATGAAAGAGGAGGTGGTAGAGGAAGTGGAGATTATGAGGATAAGGAGGATAGAAAATGATTGAACCTTGACTTGAAGAGGTTAATATTGTAGTGTAGAGGGTTCCTGTTAAAATGGTGTAGGAGTGATGAATGAGGGTGTGTGAGGAATGAAAGAGGAGGTGGTAGGAAGTGGAGATTATGAGGATAAGGAGGATAGAAAACGATTGACCCTTGACTTGAAGAGGTTAAGATTGTAGTGTAGAGGGTTACTGTTAAAATGGTTGTGATGAATGAGGGTGTGAGAGGAATGAAAGAGGAGGTGGTAGGAAGTGGAGATTTGAGGATAAGGAGGAGGATAACGATTGACCCTTGACTTGAAGAGGTTAAAATATTGTAGTGTGAAAGAGAGGGTTCCTGAAGTTAAAATGGTTGTGATGAATGAGGTGTGAGAGGAAGGAAAGAGGAGGTGGTAGGAAGTGGGAGATTATGAGGATAAGGAGGAGATAATGATTGACCCTTGACTTGAAGAGGTTAATATTGTAGTGTAGAGGGTTCCTGTTAAAATGGTTATGATGAATGAGGTGTGAGGAAGGAATGAAAGAGGAGGTGGTAGGAAGTGAAGATTATGAGGATAAGGAGGATAGATAACGATTGACTTTTGACATGAAGAGGTTAATATTGTAGTGTAGAGGGTTACTGTTAAAATGGTTGTGATGAATGAGGTGTGTGAGAGGAATGAAAAGAGAGGTGGTAGGGAAGTGGGAGATTATGAGGATAAGGAGGATAGATAACGATTGACCCTTGACTTGAAGAGGTTAATATTGTAGTGTAGAGGGTTACTGTTAAAACGGTTTTGATGAATGAGGTGTGTGATATGAATGAAAGAGGAGGTGGTAGGAAGGAGATTATGTGGAGGATAAGGAGGATAGAAAACGATTGAACCTTGACTTGAAGAGGTTAAGATTGTAGTGTAGAGGGGTTAAAATGGGTTGGTGATGAATGAGGTTGTGATGAGATGAGGTGGTAGGAAGTGGAGATTGCGAGGATAAGGAAGATAGGAGGACCCTTGACTTGGAAGAGGGAGATTGTAGTGAAGAGGGTTGTTAAATGAGGATGAATGAGGATAGGGATGAAAGAGGAGGTGGTAGGAAGTGGGAAGATTATGAGGATAAGGAGGATAGATAACGATTGACCTTGACATGAAGAGGTTAAGATTGTAGTGTAGAGGGTTACTGTTAAAATGGTTGTGATGAATGAATGTGTGAGAGGAAGGAAAGAGGAGGTGGTAGGAAGGAAGATTATGAGGATAAGGAGGATAGATAACGATTGACCCTTTGACTTGAAGAGGTTAAGATTGTAGTGTAGAGGGTTCCTGTTAAAATGGTTATGATGAATGAGGTGTGAGATAGGAATGAAAGAGGTGGAGGTGGATTAGAGGAAGTGGAGATTGATGAGGATAAGGAGGATAGATACTGTTAAAATGGATTGACCCTTGACTTGAAGAGGTTAAGATTGTAGTGTAGAGGGGTTCCTGTGAAGAAAATGGTTTAGATGAATGAGGTGTGTGATAGGAATGAAAGAGGAGGTGGTAGGGAAATGAAGATTATGAGGATAAGGAGGATAGATAACGATTGACCCTTGACATGAAGAGGTTAAGATTGTAGTGTAGAGGGTTAGTGTTAAAATGGTTATGATGAATGAGGTGTGTGATAGGAAGGAAAGAGGAGGTGGTAGGAAGTGAAGATTATGAGGATAAGGAGGATAGATAACGATTGACCCTTGACATGAAGAGGTTAAGATTGTAGTGTAGAGGGTTACTGTTAAAATGGTTATGATGAATGAGGGTGTGATAGGAAGGAAAGAGGAGGTGGTAGGAAGTGGAGATTAGGGGAGGATAAGGAGGATAGATAACGATTGACCCTTGACTTGAAGAGGTTAAGATTGTAGTGTAGAGGGTTACTGTTAAAATGGAGGTGATGAATGAGGTGTGTGAGGATAAGGGAAAGAGGAGGTGGTAGAGGAATGGTGAAGATTATGAGGATAAGGAGGAGGATAGATAACGATTGACCCTTGACTTGAAGAGGTTAAGATTGTAGTGTAGAGGGTTACTGTTAAAATGGTTATGATGAATGAGGTGTGATAGGAAGGAAAGAGGAGGTGGTAGGAAGTGAAGATTATGAGGATAAGGAGGATAGATAACGATTGGACCCTTTTTGACTTGAGGAAGAGGTTAAGATTGTAGTGTAGAGGGTTACTGTTAAAATGGTTATGATGAATGAGGTGTGGAGAGGAAGGAAAGAGGAGGTGGTAGGAAGTGGAGATTATGAGGATAAGGAGGATAGATAACGATTGACCCTTGACTTGAAGAGGTTAAGATTGTAGTGTAGAGGGTTACTGTTAAAATACAGGATGAATGAGGTGTGTGAGAGGAAGGAAAGAGGAGGTGGTAGGAAGTGGAAGATTATGAGGATAAGGAGGATAGATAACGGATTGACCCTTGACTTGAAGAGGTTAAGATTGTAGTGTAGAGGGTTACTGTTAAAATGTTTATGATGAATGAGGTGTGTGAGAGGAAGGAAAGAGGAGGTGGTAGGAAGTGAAGATTATGAGGATAAGGAGGATAGATAACGATTGACCTTGACTTGAAGAGGTTAAGATTGTAGTGTAGAGGGTTACTGTTAAAATGGTTATGATGAATGAGGTGTGTGAGAGGAATGAAAGAGGAGGTGGTAGGAAGTGAAGATTATGAGGATAAGGAGGATAGATAACGATTGACCTTTGACATGAAGAGGTTAAGATTGTAGTGTAGAGGGTTACTGTTAAAATGTTTATGATGAATGAGGTGTGTGATAGGAATGAAAGAGGAGGTGGTAGGAAGTGAAGATTATGAGGATAAGGAGGATAGATAACGATTGACCCTTGACTTGAAGAGGTTAAGATTGTAGTGTAGAGGGTTACTGTTAAAATGGTTATGATGAATGAGGTGTGTGATAGGAATGAAAGAGGAGGTGGTAGGAAGTGAAGCTTATGAGGATAAGGAGGATAGATAATGATTGACCCTTGACTTGAAGAGGTTAAGATTGTAGTGTAGAGGGTTACTGTTAAAATGGTTATGATGAATGAGGTGTGGTATAGGAATGAAAGAGGAGGTGGTAGGAAGTGAAGATTATGAGGATAAGGAGGATAGATAACGATTGACCTTGACAGAAGAGGTTAAGATTGTAGTGTGAGGGTTACTGTTAAAATGGTTATGATGAATGAGGTGTGAGAGAGGAAGGAAAGAGGGAGGTGGAAGTGAGATTATGAGGATAAGGAGGATAGATAATGATTGACCCTTGACTTGAAGAGGTTAAGATTGTAGTGTAGAGGGTTACTGTTAAAATGGTTGTGATTAATGAGGTGGTGTGAGAGGAAGGAAAGAGGAGGTGGTAGGGAAGATTATGAGGATAAGGAGGATAGATAACGATTGACCCTTGACTTGAAGAGGTTAAGATTGTAGTGTAGAGGGTTACTGTTAAAATGGTTATGATGAATGAGGTGTGATAGGAATGAAAGAGGAGCTGGTAGGAAGTGAAGATTATGAGGATAAGAAAGATAGATAATTATTGACCCTTACCTTGAAGAGGTTAAGATTGTAGTGTAGAGGGTTACTGTTAAAATGTTTATGATGAATGAGGTGTGTAAGGAAAGAGGAAGGAAAGAGGAGGTGGTAGGAAGTGGAGATTATGAGGATAAGGAGGATAGATAACGATTGACCCTTGACTTGAAGAGGTTAAGATTGTGTAGAGGGTTACTGTTAAAATGGTTTATGATGAATGAGGTGTGTGAGAGAAAGAAAAGGAGGTGGTAGGAAGTGAAGATTATGAGGATAAGGAGGATAGATAACGATTGACCCTTGACTTGAAGAGGTTAAGATTGTAGTGTAGAGGTTACTGTTAAAATGGTTATGATGAATGAGGTGTGTGAGAGGAAGGAAAGAGGAGGTGGTAGGAAATGGATTATGAGGATAAGGAGGATAGATAACGATTGACCCTTGACTTGAAGAGGTTAAGATTGTAGTGTAGAGGGTTACTGTTAAAATGGTTATGATGAATGAGGTGTGTGAGGAAGGAAAGAGGAGGGGTAGGGAAGGAAGATTATGAGGATAAGGAGGATAGATAACGATTGACCCTTGACTTGAAGAGGTTAAGATTGTAGTGTAGAGGGTTACTGTTAAAATGGTTATGATGAATGAGGTGTGTGAGAGGAATGAAAGAGGAGGTGGTAGGAAGTGAAGATTATGAGGATAAGGAGGATAGATAACGATTGACCCTTGACTTGAAGAGGTTAAGATTGTAGTGTAGAGGGTTTAAAAATGGTTATGAAATGAGGTTGATAGGAATGAAGGAGGTAGGAAGTGAAGATGAGGATAAGGAGGAAAGATTGGATTCTTTGACTTGAAGAAAGAGGTTGGTGTAGAGGGTTACTGGAAGATGAATGAGGTGGATAGGAAGAAAGAGGAAGGAGGATGAAGATTATGAGGATAAGGAGGACCGATTGACTTGAAGAGGTTAAGATTGTAGTGTAGAGGGTTACTGTTAAAATGGTTGTGATGAATGAGGTATCTTGAGAGGAAGGAAAGAGGAGGTAGGAAGTGAAGATTATGAGGATAAGGAGGATAGATAACGATTGACCCTTGACTTGAAGAGGTTAAGATTATTAGTGTAGAGGGTTACTGAAGGAAAAATGGTTATGATGAATGAGTGTGTGTGAGAGGGAATGAAAGAGGAGGTGGTGAGAGGAAGGGAAGCAAGATTATGAGGATAAGGAGGATAGATAACGATTGACCCTTGACTTGAAGAGGTTAAGATTGTAGTGTAGAGGGTTACTGTTAAAAATGGTTATGATGAATGAGGTGTGAGAGGAAGAAAGAGGAGGTGGTAGGAAGTGAAGATTATGTGAGGATAAGGAGGATAGATAACGATTGACCCTTGACTTGAAGAGGTTAAGATTGTAGTGGGGAGAGGTTACTGTTAAAATGGTTATGATGAATGAGGTGTGTGATAGGAATGAAAAGAGGAGGTGGTAGGAAGTGAAGATTATGGAGGATAAGGAGGATAGATAACGATTGACCCTTGACTTGAAGAGGTTAAGATTGTAGTGTAGAGGGTTACTGTTAAAATGGTTATGATGAATGAGGTGTGTGATAGGAAGAAAGAGGAGGTGGGGAAGTGAAGATTATGAGGATAAGGAGGATAGATAACGATTGACCCTTGACTTGAAGAGGTTAAGATTGTAGTGTAGAGGGTTACTGTTAAAATGGTTATGATGAATGAGGTGTGTGAGAGGAAGGAAAGAGGAGGTGGTAGGAACTTGAAGATTAAGTGGAGGATAAGGAGGATAGATAACGATTGAGGTTAAGATTGACTTGAAGGTTAAGATGGTATGATGAATGAGGTGTGGGAAGAAATTAGTGAAGATTATGAGGATAGGATAGATTGACCCTTGTGAAGTGGTTAAGATTGAGGGTTACTGTTAAAAAATGGTTATGATGAATGAGGTGGTGAGAGGAATGAAAAGAGGAGGTGGTAGGAAGTGAAGATTATGAGGATAAGGAGGATAGATAACGATTGACCCTTGACTTGAAGAGGTTAAGATTGTAGTGTAGAGGGTTACTGTTAAAATGGTTATGATGAATGAGGTGTGTGAGAGGAAGGAAAGAGGAGGTGGTAGGAAGTGAAGATTATGAGGATAAGGAGGATAGATAACGATTGACCCTTGACTTGAAGAGGTTAAGATTGTAGTGTAGAGGGTTACTGTTAAAATGGTTATGATGAATGAGGGTGTGATAGGAAGGAAAGAGGAGGTGGGGAAGTGAAGATTATGAGGATAAGGAGGATAGATAACGATTGACCCTTGACTTGAAGAGGTTAAGATTGTAGTGTAGAGGGTTACTGTTAAAATGGTTGTGATGAATGAGGGTGAAGAGGTGATAAGGAATGATGAGAGGAAAAGAGGAGGTGGTAGGAAGTGAGAGATAACGATTGACCTTTTGACTTGAAGAGGTTAAGATTGTAGGTAGAGGGTTACTGTTAAAAGATGATGAATGAGGAGGAATGAAAGAGGATAGGATGGAGATTATGAGGATAAGGAGGATAGATAATGAATTGACCTTTGACTTGAAGAGGTTAAGATTGTGTAGAGGGTTACTGTTAAAATGGTTATGATGAATGAGGTGTGAGAGGAAGGAAAAGGAGGTGGTAGGAAGTGGAGATTATGAGGATAAGGAGGATAGATAACGATTGACCCTTGACTTGAAGAGGTTAAGATTGTAGTGTAGAGGGTTACTGTTAAAATGGTTATGATGAATGAGGTGTGTGATAGGAATGAAAGAGGAGGTGGTAGGAAGTGGAGATTATGAGGATAAGGAGGATAGATAACGATTGACCCTTGACTTGAAGAGGTTAAGATTGTAGTGTAGAGGGTTACTGTTAAAATGGTTGTGATGAATGAGGTGTGTGAGAGGAAGGAAAGAGGAGGTGGTAGGAAGTGAAGATTATGAGGATAAGGAGGATAGATAACGATTGACCCTTGACTTGAAGAGGTTAAGATTGTAGTGTAGAGGGTTACTGTTAAAATGGTTATGATGAATGAGGTGTGTGAGGGAATGAAAGAGGGGAGGTGGTAGGAAGTGAGATTATGAGGATAAGGAGGATAGATAACGATTGACCCTTGACTTGAAGAGGTTAAGATTGTAGTGTAGAGGGTTACTGTTAAAATGGTTATGATGAATGAGGTGTGTGATAGGAAGGAAAGAGGAGGTGGTAGGAAGTGAAGATTATGAGGGATAAGGAGGATAGATAACGATTGACCCTTGACTTGAAGAGGTTAAGATTGTAGTGTAGAGGGGTTACTGTTAAAATGGTTATGATGAATGAGGTGTGTGATAAGAATGAAAGATGAGGTGGTAGGAAGTGAAGATTATGAGGATAAGGAGGATAGATAACGATTGACCCTTGACTTGAAGAGGTTAAGATTGTAGTGTAGAGGGTTACTGTTAAAATGGTTATGATGAATGAGGTGTGTGATAGGAATGAAAGAGGAGGTGGTAGGAAGTGAAGCTTATGAGGATAAGGAGGATAGATAATGATTGAGCCTTGACTTGAAGAGAGGTTAAGATTGTAGTGTAGAGGGTTACTGTTAAAATGGTTGTGATGAATGAGGTGTGTGATAGGAATGAAAGAGGAGGTGGTAGGAAGTGTAGATTATGAGGATAAGGAGGATAGATAACGATTGACCCTTGACTTGAAGAGGTTAAGATTGTAGTGTAGAGGGTTACTGTTAAAATGGTTATGATGAATGAGGGTGTGAGAGAGGAAGGAAAGAGGAGGTGGTAGGAAGTGGAGATTATGAGGATAAGGAGGATAGATAACGATTGACCCTTGACTTGAAGAGGTTAAGATTGTAGTGTAGAGGGTTACTGTTAAAATGGTTGTGATGAATGAGGGTGTGTGATAGGAAGGAAAGAGGAGGTGGTAGGAAGTGAAGATTATGAGGATAAGGAGGATAGATAACGATTGACCCTTGACTTGAAGAGGTTAAGATTGTAGTGTAGAGGGTTACTGTTAAAATGGTTATGATGAATGAGGTGTGTGGAGGAATGAAAGAGGAGGGGCAGGAAGGAAGATTATGAGGATAAGGAGGATAGATGATTGACCTTGACTTGAAGAGAGTTAAGATTGTAGTGTAGAGGGTTACTGTTAAAATGGTTATGATGAATGAGGAAAAGATAGGGAATGAAAGAGGAGGTGGTAGGAAGTGAAGATTATGAGGATAAGGAGGATAGATAACGATTGACCCTTGACTTGAAGAGGTTAAGATTGTAGTGATAGAGGTTAGTGTTAAATGGTTATGATGAATGAGGAGGTGTGAGAGGAATGAAAGAGGAGGTGGTGGAAATGGAAGTGAAGATTATGAGGATAAGGAGGATAGATAACGATTGACCCTTGACTTGAAGAGGTTAAGATTGTAGTGTAGAGGGTTACTGTTAAAATGGTTATGATGAATGAGGTGTGTGAGAGGAATGAAAGAGGAGGTGGTAGGGAAGTGAAGATTATGAGGATAAGGAGGATAGATAATGATTGACCCTTGACTTGAAGAGGTTAAGATTGTAGTGTAGAGGGTTACTGTTAAAATGGTTATGATGAATGAGGTGTGTGAGAGGAATGAAAAGAGGAGGTGGTAGGAAGTGAAGATTATGAGGATAAGGAGGATAGATAACGATTGACCCTTGACTTGAAGAGGTTAAGATTGTAGTGTAGAGGGTTACTGTTAAAAATGGTTATGATGAATGAGGTGTGTGATAGGAATGAAAGAGGAGGTGGTAGGAAGTGAAGATTATGAGGATAAGGAGGATAGATAACGATTGACCCCTTGAGATTGAGTGTAGAAGACTGTAAAAGATTGTAGTGAAAGAGGGGTTACTGTTGAGGATAAAAATGGTTATGATGAATGAGGTGTGTGATAAAATGAATGAGGATAGGGAAGGAAAAGAGGTGGAAGTGAAGATTATGAGGATAAGGAGGATAGATAACGATTGATCCTTGACTTGAAGATGTTAAGATTGTAGTGTAGAGGGTTACTGTTAAAATGGTTATGATGAATGAGGTGTGATAGGAAGGAAAGAGGAGGAGGTGGTAGGAAGTGAAGATTACAAGGATAAGGAGGATAGATAACGATTGACCCTTGACTTGAAGAGGTTAAGATTGTAGTGTAGAGGGTTACTGTTAAAATGGTTATGATGAATGAGGTGTGATAGGAATGAAAGAGGAGGTGTATTGTAGAGGAAGCATATGATTGGAGATGAGGATAAGGAGGATAGATTAATAAGGATTGGACAATTCCTTGGACATGAAGATAGAGGGTTAATGTTAAAAAAATGGTTATGATGAATGAGGTGGAGGAATGAAAGAGGAGGTGAGGAAGGAGGAGGATAAGGAGGAGATTATGAGGACAAGGAGGATAGATAAGTGTAGATTGTTAAACCCCTTGATGAATGAAGAGGTTAAGATTGTAGTGTAGAGGGTTACTGATTAAAATGGTTATGATGAATGAGGTGTGGGATAAAGGAATGAAAGAGGAGGTGGTAGGAAGTAGGGGAGAAGATGAGGATAAGGAGGATAGATAATGATTGACCCTTGACTTGAAGAGGTTAAGATTGTAGTGTAGAGGGTTACTGTTAAAATGGTTATGATGAATGGGGTGTGTGATAGGAATGAAAGAGGAGGTGGTAGGAAGTGAAGATTATGAGGATAAGGAGGATAGATAACGATTGACCCTTGACATGAAGAGGTTAAGATTGTAGTGTAGAGGGTTACTGTTAAAATGGTTATGATTAATGAGGTGTGTGAGAGGAAGGAAAGAGGAGGTGGTAGGAAGTGGAGATTATGAGGATAAGGAGGATAGATAACGATTGACACTTGACTTGAAGAGGTTAAGATTGTAGTGTAGAGGGTTACTGTAAAATGCTTAAGGATGAATGAGGTGTGTGATAGGATGAAAGAGGAGGGTAGGAAGTGAAGATTATGAGGATAAGGAGGATAAAGATTGACCCTTGACTTGAAGAGGTTAAGATTGTAGTGTAGAGGGTTACTGTATTAAAATGGTTATGATGAATGAGGGTGTGATAGGAATGAGGGAGGAGGTAGGAAGTAGAGATTATGAGGATAAGGAGGATAGATAAATGATTGGACCCTTGACTTGAAGAGGTTAAGATTGTAGTGTAGAGGTTACTGTTAAATGGTTATGATGAATGAGGTGTGTGATAGGAATGAAAGGAGGTGGTAGGAAGTGAAGATTATGAGGATAAGGAGGATAGATAACGATTGACCCTTGACTTGAAGAGGTTAAGATTGTAGTGTAGAGGGTTACTGTTAAAATGGATTTATGATGAATGAGGTGTGTTTAGGAATGAAAAGGAGGTGGTAGGAAGTGGAGATTATGAGGATAAGGAGGATAGATAAATTGTGGATTGACCCTTGACATGAAGAGGTTAAGATTGTGGAATTGATGCGGAGGATAAGGGAGGGTAACTGTTAAAATGGTTATGATGAATGAGGTCCTGTTGGAGGAATGAAAGAGGAGGTGGGAAGGAAGTGGAGCTTAGGAGGATAAGGGAGGATAGATAACGATTGACCCTTGACTTGAAGAGGTTAAGATTGTAGTGTAGAGGGTTACTGTTAAAATGGTTTGTGATGAATGAGGTGTGTGATAGGAATGAAAGAGGAGGTGGTAGGAAGTGAAGATTATGAGGATAAGGAGGATAGATAACGATTGACCCTTGACTTGAAGAGGTTAAGATTGTAGTGTAGAGGGTTACTGTTAAAATGGTTTGTGATGAATGAGGTGTGTGAGAGGAATGAAAGAGGAGGTGGTAGGAAGTGAAGATTATGAGGATAAGGAGGATAGATAACGATTGACCCTTGACTTGAAGAGGTTAAGATTGTAGTGTAGAGGGTTACTGTTAAAATGGTTATGATGAATGAGGTGTGTGATAGGAATGAAAGAGGAGGTGGATAGGAAGTGAAGATTATGAGGATAAGGAGGATGATAAGATTATTTTTGACTTGAAGAGGTTAAGATTGTAGTGTAGAGGATGATGAATGAGGTGTGAGAGGGAATGAAAGAGGAGGTGGTGATTATGAGGATAAGGAGGATAGATAACGATTGACCCTTGACTTGAAGAGGTTAAGATTGTAGTGTAGAGGGTTACTGTTAAAATGGTTATGATGAATGAGGTGTGTGAGAGGAATGAAAAGAGGAGGTGGTAGGAAGTGAAGATTATGAGGATAAGGAGGATAGATAACGATTGACCTTTGACATGAAGAGGTTAAGATTGTAGTGTAGAGGGTTACTGTTAAAATGGATTTATGATGAATGAGGTGTGTGATAGGGAATGAAAGAGGAGGTGGTAGGAAGTGAAGATTATGAGGATAAGGAGGATAGATAACGATTGACCCTTGACTTGAAGAGGTTAAGATTGTAGTGTAGAGGGTTACTGTTAAAATGGTTATGATGAATGAGGTGTGGAGGAATGAAAGAGGAGGTGGTAGGAAGTGAAGATTATGAGGATAAGGAGGATAGATAACGATTGACCTTGACTTGAAGAGGTTAAGATTGTGAAGAGGTTACTGTTAAAAATGGTTATGATGAATGAGGTTACTGTTAAAATGAAAGTTATGATGAATTAGGGAGGATAAGGAGGATAGATAGATAACGATTGGACCCTTTTGACTTGAAGAGGAAGATTGTAGTGTAGAGGACTGTTAAAATGGTTATGATGGATTGAGAGGTGGTAGGAATTGACTTGAAGAGGTTAAGATTGTAGTGTAGAGGGTTACTGTTAAAATGGTTATGATGAATGAGGTGTGAGGAATGAAAGAATGAGGTGAAGATTATGAGGATAAGGAGGATAGATAACGATTGACCCTTGAGAAAAAGAGGTTAAGATTGTAGTGTAGAGGGTTACTGTTAAAATGGTTATGATGAATGAGGTGTGAGATAGGAATGAAAGAGGAGGTGGTAGGAAGTGGAAGATTATGAGGATAAGGAGGATAGATAACGATTGACCCTTGACATGAAGAGGTTAAGATTGTAGTGTAGAGGGTTACTGTTAAAATGGTTATGATGAATGAGGTGTGTGATAGGAATGAAAGAGGAGGTGGTAGGAAGTGAAGATTATGAGGATAAGGAGGATAGATAACGATTGACCCTTGACATGAAGAGGTTAAGATTGTAGTGTAGAGGGGTTACTGTTAAAATGGTTATGATGAATGAGGTGTGTGAGAGGAATGAAAGAGGAGGTGGTAGGAAGTGAAGATTATGAGGATAAGGAGGATAGATAACGATTGACCCTTGACTTGAAGAGGTTAAGATTGTAGTGTAGAGGGTTACTGTTAAAATGGTTATGATGAATGAGGTGTGTGATAGGAATGAAAGAGGAGGGGGTAGTAAGTGAAGATTATGAGGATAGGGAGGATAGAAAACGATTGACCCTTGACTTGAAGAGGTTAATATTGTAGTGTAGAGGGTTACTGTTAAAATGGTTATGATTAATGAGGTGTGTGAGAGGAAGGAAAGAGGAGGTGGTAGGAAGTGAAGATTATGAGGATAAGGAGGATAGATAACGATTGACCCTTGACATGAAGAGGTTAAGATTGTAGTGTAGAGGGTTACTGTTAAAATGGTTATGATGAATGAGGTGACAGGATGATAAGGAAGGAAAGAGGAGGTGGTAGGAAGAATGAAGATTAGGAAGTGAGGAGGAAGGAGGATAGATAACGATTGACCCTTGACTTGAAGAGGTTAAGATTGTAGTGTAGAGGGTTACTGTTAAAATGGTTATGATGAATGAGGTGTGTGATAGGAATGAAAGAGGAGGTGGTAGGAAGTGAAGATTATGAGGATAAGGAGGATAGATAACGATTGACCCTTGACTTGAAGAGGTTAAGATTGTAGTGTAGAGGGTTACTGTTAAAATGGTTATGATGAATGAGGTGTGTGATAGGAATGAAAGAGGAGGTGGTAGGAAGTGAAGATTATGAGGATAAGGAGGATAGATAACGATTGACCCTTGACTTGAAGAGGTTAAGATTGTAGTGTAGAGGGTTACTGTTAAAATGGTTATGATGAATGAGTGTGTGAGAGGAATGAAAGGGAGGTGGTAGGAAGTGAAGATTATGAGGATAATGGGAGGATAGATAACGATTGACCTTTGACATGAAGAGGTTAAGATTGTAGTGTAGAGGGTTACTGTTAAAATGTTTATGATGAATGAGGTGTGTGATAGGAATGAAAGAGGAGGTGGTAGGAAGTGAAGATTATGAGGATAAGGAGGATAGATAACGATTGACCCTTGACATGAAGAGGTTAAGATTGTAGTGTAGAGGGTTACTGTTAAAATGGTTATGATGAATGAGGTGGTGATAGGAAGGAAAGAGGAGGTGGTAGGAAGTGGAGATTATGAGGATAAGGAGGATAGATAACGATTGACCCTTGACTTGAAGAGGTTAAGATTGTAGTGTAGAGGGTTACTGTTAAAATGGTTATGATGAATGAGGGTGTGAGAGGAATGAAAGAGGAGGTGGTAGGAAGTGAAGATTATGAGGATAAGGAGGATAGATAACGATTGACCCTTGACTTGAAGAGGTTAAGAGGGTTACTGTTAAAATGGTTATGATGAATGAGGGTTAGGGAATGAAAAGGAGGTGGTAGGGAAAAATGAGGATAAGGAGGATAGATAACGATTGAAGAGGTTAAGATTGTAGTGTAGAGGGTGTTGTTATGATGAAGGAGGTGTGTGATAAGAAAAGAGGAGGTGGTAGGAAGTGAAAGATTATGAGGATAAGGAGGATAGATAACGATTGACCCTTGACTTGAAGAGGTTAAGATTGTAGTGTAGAGGGTTACTGTTAAAATGGTTATGATGAATGAGGTGTGTGATAGGAATGAAAGAGGAGGTGGTAGGAAGTGAAGATTATGAGGATAAGGAGGATGATAACGATTGACCCTTGACTTGAAGAGGTTAAGATTGAAGAGGGTTAAAATGATGATGAATGAGGTGTGTAGAGGGAATTCCTGGTTATTATGAGGATAAGGAGGATAGATAACGATTGACCCTTGAATGAAGAGGTTAAGATTGTGAGAGGGTTACTGTTAAAAATGATGAATGAGGTGTGTGATAAGAATGAAGAGGAGGTAGGAAGAATTATGAGGATAAGGAGGATAGATAACAATTGACCCTTGACTTGAAGAGGTTAAGATTGTAGTGTAGAGGGTTACTGTTAAAATGTTTATGATGAATGAGGTGTGTGAGAGGAATGAAAGAGGAGGTGGTAGGAAGTGAAGATTATGAGGATAAGGAGGATAGATAACGATTGACCCTTGACATGAAGAGGTTAAGATTGTAGTGTAGAGGGTTACTGTTAAAATGGTTATGATGAATGAGGTGTGTGAGTTAGGAATGAAAAGGAGGTAGGTGAAGGAAGTGAAGATTATGAGGATAAGGAGGATAGATAACGATTGACCCTTGACTTGAAGAGGTTAAGATTGTAGTGTAGAGGGTTACTGTTAAAATGGTTATGATGAATGAGGTGTGATAGGAATGAAAAGAGGTGGTAGGAAGTGAAGATTATGAGGATAAGGAGGATAGATAACGATTGACCCTTGACTTGAGGTTAAGATTGTAGTGTAGAGGTTACTGTTAAAATGGTTATGATGAATGAGGTGTGTGATAGGAATGAAAGAGGAGGTGGTAGGAAGTGAAAGATTATGAGGATAAGGAGGATAGATAACGATTGACCCTTGACTTGAAGAGTTAAGATTGTAGTGTAGAGGGTTACTGTTAAAATGGTTATGATGAATGAGGTGTGTGATAGGAATGAAAGAGGAGGTGGTAGGAAGTGGAAGATTATGAGGATAAGGAGGATAGATAACGATTGACCCTTGACTTGAAGAGGTTAAGATTGTAGTGTAGAGGGTTACTGTTAAAATGGATTTATGATGAATGAGGTGTGTGATAGGAATGAAAAGGAGGTGGTAGGAAGTGAAGATTATGAGGATAAGGAGGATAGATAACGATTGACCCTTGACTTGAAGAGGTAAAGATTGTAGTGTAGAGGTTACTGTTAAAATGGTTATGATGAATGAGGTGTGTGATAGGAATGAAAGAGGAGGAGGTGGTAAGAGTGAAGATTATGAGGATAAGGAGGATAGATAACGATTGACCCTTGACTTGAAGAGGTTAAGATTGTGGAGGGTTACTGTTAAAATGGTTATGATGAATGAGGTGTGTGAGAGGAAGGAAAGAGGAGGTGGTAGGAAGTGAAGATTATGAGGATAAGGAGGATAGATAACGATTGACCCTTGACTTGAAGAGGTTAAGATTGTAGTGTAGAGGGTTACTGTTAAAATGGTTATGATGAATGGGGAGTGTGATAGGAATGAAAGAGGAGGTGATAGGAAGTGGAGATTATGAGGATAAGGAGGATAGATAACGATTGACCCTTGACTTGAAGAGGTTAAGATTGTAGTGTAGAGGGTTACTGTTAAAATGGTTATGATGAATGAGGTGTGTGATAGGAATGAGGAGGTGTAGGAAGTGAAGATTATGAGGATAAGGAGGATAGGAATTGACCCTTGAAAGAGGAGTGTAGAGGGTTACTGTTAAAATGGTTATGAGAATTAGGAATGAGGATAAGATTATGAGGATAGGAGGAGATAACGATTGACCCTTGACTTGAAGAGGTTAAGATTGTAGTGTAGAGGGTTACTGTTAAAATGGTTATGATGAATGAGGTGTGTGATGAAGATTGTGAGGAGGTGGTAGGAAGTGAAGATTAAG
Organism: Acanthosepion pharaonis; assembly: GCA_903632075.3. NCBI lineage: Eukaryota > Metazoa > Mollusca > Cephalopoda > Sepiida > Sepiidae > Acanthosepion > Acanthosepion pharaonis. Next base: position 522,773 of record CAHIKZ030001278.1, read on the forward strand.
AGGATAAGGAGGATAGATAACGATTGACCCTTGACTTGAAGAGGTTAAGAGGTTAAGATTGTTGTAGAGGGTTAGTTACTGTTAAAATGTTTATGATGTGTAGGAAGTGAAGTTGAGGATGTTAAAATGGTTACTGATGAATGAGGGTTACTGTTAAAATGTTTATGATGAATGAGGTTGTGATGAAAGAGGAAGGAAGGAAAGAGGAGGTGGTAGGAAGTGAAGATTATGAGGATAAGGAGGATAGATAACGATTGACCCTTGACTTGAAGAGATTGTTAAGATTTAAGTGTAGAGGGTTACTGTTAAAATGGTTATGATGAATGAGGTGTGTGATAGGAATGAAAGAGGAGGTGGTAGGAAGTGAAGCTTATGAGGATAAGGAGGATAGATAACGATTGACCCTTGACTTGAAGAGGTTAAGATTGTAGTGTAGAGGGTTACTGTTAAAATGGTTATGATGAATGAGGTGTGTGATAGGAATGAAAGAGGAGGTAGTAGGAAGTGAAGCTTATGAGGATAAGGAGGATAGATAATGATTGACCCTTGACTTGAAGAGGTTAAGATTGTAGTGTAGAGGGTTACTGTTAAAATGGTTATGATGAATGAGGGTGTGATAGGAATGAAAGAGGAGGTGATTGGAAGTAGGAAGTGAAGATTATGAGGATAAGGAGGATAGATAATGATTGACCCTTGACTTGAAGAGGTTAAGATTGTAGTGTAGAGGGTTACTGTTAAAATGGTTATGATGAATGAGGTGTGTGATAGGAATGAAAGAGGAGGTGGTAGGAAGTGAAGATTATGAGGATAAGGAGGATAGATAACGATTGACCCTTGACTTGAAGAGGTTAAGATTGTAGTGTAGAGGGTTACTGTTAAAATGGTTATGATGAATGAGGTGTGTGATAGGAATGAAAGAGGAGGTGGTAGGAAGTGAAGATTATGAGGATAAGGAGGATAGATAACGATTGACCCTTGACTTGAAGAGGTTAAGATTGTAGTGTAGAGGGTTACTGTTAAAATGGTTATGATGAATGAGGGTGTGATGAGGAATGAAAGAGGAGGTTAAGGTAGTGTAGGAAGTTAAAATGGTTATGATGAATTATGAGGATAAGGAGGATAGATAACGATTGACCCTTGACTTGACTTGAAGAGGTTAAGATTGTAGTGTAGAGGGTTACTGTTAAAATGGTTATGATGAATGAGGTGTGTGGAGAGGAATGAAAAGGAGGTGGTAGGAAGTGAAGATTATGAGGATAAGGAGGATAGATAACGATTGACCCTTGACTTGAAAGAGGTTAAGTTTGTAGTGTAGAGGGTTACTGTTAAAATGGTTATGATGAATGGGGAGTGTGATAGGAATGAAAGAGGAGGTGATAGGAAGTGGAGATTATGAGGATAAGGAGGATAGATAACGATTGACCCTTGACTTGAAGAGGTTAAGATTGTAGTGTAGAGGGTTACTGTTAAAATGGTTATGATGAATGAGGTGTGTGAGAGGAAGGAAAGAGGAGGTGGTAGGAAGTGAAGATTATGAGGATAAGGAGGATAGATAACGATTGACCCTTGACTTGAAGAGGTTAAGATTGTAGTGTAGAGGGTTACTGTTAAAATGGTTATGATGAATGAGGTGTGTGATAGGAAGGAAAGAGGAGGTGGTAGGATGGGTGAAGATTATGAGGATAAGGAGGATAGATAACGATTGACCCTTGACTTGAAGAGGTTAAGATTGTAGTGTAGAGGGTTACTGTTAAAATGGTTATGATGAATGAGGTGTGTGAGAGGAATGAAAGAGGAGGTGGTAGGAAGTGGAGATTATGAGGATAAGGAGGATAGATAACGATTGACCCTTGACTTGAAGAGGTTAAGATTGTAGTGTAGAGGGTTACTGTTAAAATGGTTATGATGAATGAGGTGTGTGGGAGGAATGAAAGAGGAGGTGGTAGGAAGTGAAGATTATGAGGATAAGGAGGATAGATAACGATTGACCCTTGACTTGAAGAGGTTAAGATTGTAGTGTAGAGGGTTACTGTTAAAATGGTTATGATGAATGAGGTGTGTGATAGGAAGGAAAGAGGAGGTGGTAGGAAGTGAAGATTATGAGGATAAGGAGGATAGATAACGATTGACCCTTGACTTGAAGAGGTTAAGATTGTAGTGTAGAGGGGTTAAAATGTTAAAATGGTGAGAGGAAGGAAAGAGGATGAATGAGGTAAGGAGGATAGATGTGAGGAATGAAGAGGTTAAGAGGAGGTGGTTAAAAGGAAGATGAAGATTGAGAGGAATGAGGATAAGGAGGATAAGGAGGATAGATAACGATTGACCCTTGACATGAAGAGGTTAAGATTGTAGTGTAGAGGGTTACTGTTAAAATGGTTATGATGAATGAGGTGTGTGATAGGGAATGAAAGAGGAGGTGGTAGGAAGTGAAGATTAAGAGGATAAGGAGGATAGATAAGGAGGACATGAAGAGGTTAAGATTGTAGTAGAGGGTTACTGTTAAAATGACTTATGATGAATGAGGTGTTGAGAGGGGAAGGAAAGAGAGGTGGTAGGAAGTGAAGATTATGAGGATAAGGAGGATAGATTAATTGACCCTTGACTTGAAGATGAATAGAGGGTGTTAAAATGGTTATGATGAATGAGGTGTGTGATAGGAAGGAAAGAGGAGGTGGTAGGAAGTGAAGATTATGAGGATAAGGAGGATAGATAACGATTGACCCTTGACTTGAAGAGATCAAGATTGTAGTGTAAAGGGTTATTGTTAAAATGGTTATGATGAATGAGGTGTGTGATAGGAAGGAAAGAGGAGGTGGTAGGAAGTGAAGATTATGAGGATAAGGAGGATAGATAACGATTGGACCCTTGACTTGAAGAGGTTAAGATTGTAGTGTAGAGGGTTACTGTTAAAATGGTTATGATGAATGAGGTGTGATGGAATGAAAGAGGAGGTGTAGGAAGTGATAAGGAGGAATGAAAGAGAGTTAAGATTGTAGTGTAGAGGGACTGTTAAAATGGTAGGAAAAGTAGAAGTGAAGATAAAATTAGCACGAGAGGATAAAGGAGGATAGATAACGATTGACCCTTGACTTGAAGAGGTTAAGATTGTAGTGTAGAGGGTTACTGTTAAAATGGTTATGATGAATGAGGTGTGTGAGAGGAAGGAAAGAGGAGGTGGTAGGAAGTGAAGATTATGAGGATAAGGAGGATAGATAACGATTGACCCTTGACTTGAAGAGGTTAAGATTGTAGTGTAGAGGGTTACTGTTAAAATGGTTATGATGAATGAGGTGTGTGATAGGAATGAAAGAGGAGGTGGTAGGAAGTGAAGATTATGAGGATAAGGAGGATAGATAACGATTGACCCTTGACTTGAAGAGGTTTAAGATTGTTAAAAAGTGTAGAGGGTTACTGTTAAAAATGGTTATGATGAATGAGGTGTGTAGTGTAGAGGGATAGGAATGAAAGAGGAGGTGGTAGGAAGTGAAGATTATGAGGATAAGGAGGATAGATAACGATTGACCCTTGACTTGAAGAGGTTAAGATTGTAGTGTAGAGGGTTACTGTTAAAATGGTTATGATGAATGAGGGTGTGATAGGAATGAAAGAGGAGGTGGTAGGAAGTGAAGATTATGAGGATAAGGAGGATAGATAACGATTGACCCTTGACTTGAAGAGGTTAAGATTGTAGTGTAGAGGGTTACTGTTAAAAAAATGGTTATGATGAATGAGGAGGTGTGTGATAGGAATGAAATAAGGAGATGGTAGGAATTGAAGATTATGAGGATAAGGAGGATAGATAATGATTGACCCTTGTGTGGAAATGAAGAGGTTAAGATTGAGGATAAGGAGGTAGAGGGTTACTGTTAAAATGGTTAAAATGATGAATGAGGTGTGATAGGAAGAAAGAGGAGGTGGTAGGAAGTGAAGATTATGAGGATAAGGAGGATAGATAAAGATTGACCCTTGACTTGAAAAGATTGAGATTGAAGGGTAGAGGGATACTGTTAAAATGGTTATGATGAATGAGGTGTGTGATAGGAATGAAAGAGGAGGTGGTAGGAAGTGAAGATTATGAGGATAAGGAGGATAGATAACGATTGACCCTTGACATGAAGAGGTTAAGATTGTAGTGTAGAGGGTTACTGTTAAAATGGTTATGATGAATGAGGGTGTGATAGGAATGAAAGAGGAGGTGGTAGGAAGTGAAGATTATGAGGATAAGGAGGATAGATAACGATTGACCCTTGACTTGAAGAGGTTAAGATTGTAGTGTAGAGGTTACTGTTAAAATGGTTATGATAGGAATGAATGAGGAGGTGTGATAGGAAATGAAAAGGAGGATAGTAGGACCCTTGAGTGAAGATTATTGAGGATAAAAGGAGGATGAATAAGGATTGACCCTTAGGAATGAAGAGGTTAAGATTGTAGTGTAGGAGGGTTACTGTTAAAATGGTTATGATGAATGAGGTGTGTGATATGAGGAATGAAAAGGAGGTGGTAGGAAGTGAAGATTATGAGGATAAGGAGGATAGATAACGATTGACCCTTGACTTGAAGAGGTTAAGATTGTAGTGTAGAGGGTTACTGTTAAAATGGTTATGATGAATGAGGTGTGTGATAGGAATGAAAGAGGAGGTGGTAGGAAGTGAAGATTATGAGGATAAGGAGGATAGATAACGATTGACCCTTGACTTGAAGAGGTTAAGATTGTAGTGTAGAGGGGTTAAAATGGTTAAAATGGTTAGGAATGAATGAGGAGGGTAGGAAGTGAAGTGATGAGGGAATGAAAAGATGGAGGTAAGGTAGGAAGAGTTAAAATGAAGATGAATGAGGTGGGATTGAGGAATGTTAAAAAAGGAGGATAGGATAAGGAGGATTGATTGACCCTTGACATGAAGAGGTTAAGATTGTAGTGTAGAGGGTTACTGTTAAAATGGTTTATGATGAATGAGGTGTGTGAGAGAAGGAAAGAGGAGGTGGTAGGAAGTGAAGATTATGAGGATAAGGAGGATAGATAACGATTGACCCTTGACTTGAAGAGGTTAAGATTGTAGTGTAGAGGGTTACTGTTAAAATGGTTATGATGAATGAGGTGTGATAGGAATGAAAGAGGAGGTGGTAGGAAGTGGAAGATTATGAGGATAAGGAGGATAGATAACGATTGACCCTTTGACATGAAGAGGTTAAGATTGTAGTGTAGAGGGTTACTGTTAAAAATGGTTATGATGAATGAGGTGTGTGAGAAGGAATGAAAGAGGAGGTGGTAGGAAGTGAAGATTATGAGTATAAGGAGGATAGATAACGATTGACCCTTGACATGAAGAGGTTAAGATTGTAGTGTAGAGGGTTACTGTTAAAATGGTTATGATGAATGAGGTGTGTGATAGGAATGAAAGAGGAGGGGATAGGAAGTGAAGAATTATGATGAGGATGAGGAGGATAGACAACAATTGACCTTTCATTTGAAGAGGTTAAGTTTGTAGTGTAAAGTGTTACTGTTAAAATATTTATGATGAATGAGGTGTGTAATAGGAATGAAAGAGAAGGTGGTTGGAAGTAAAGATTATGAGGATAAGTAGGATAGATAACGATGGACCCTTGACATGAAGAGGTTAAGATTGTAGTGTAGAGGGTTACTGTTAAAATGGTTATGATGAATGAGGGTGTGATAGGATGAAAGAGGAGGTGGTAGGAAGTGAAGATTATGAGGATAAGGAGGATAGATAACGATGGACCCTTGACTTGAAAGAGGTTAAGATTGTAGTGTAGAGGGTTACTGTTAAAATGGTTATGATGAATGAGGTGTGTGATAGGAATGAAAGAGGAGGGTAGGAAGTGAAGATTATGAGGATAAGGAGGATAGACAACGATTGACCCTTGACTTGAAGAGGTTAAGATTGTAGTGTAGAGGGTTACTGTTAAAATGGTTATGATGAATGAGGTGTGTGATAGGAATGAAAGAGGAGGTGGTAGGAAGTGAAGATTATGAGGATAAGGAGGATAGATAACGATTGACCCTTGACTTGAAGAGGTTAAGATTGTAGTGTAGAGGGTTACTGTTAAAATGGTTATGATGAATGAGGTGTGTGATAGGAATGAAAGAGGAGGTGGTAGGAAGTGAAGATTATGAGGATAAGGAGGATAGATAACGATTGACCCTTGACTTGAAGAGGTTAAGATTGTAGTGTAGAGGGTTACTGTTAAAATGGTTATGATGAATGGGGGTGTGATAGGAATGAAAGAGGAGGTGGTAGGAAGTGAAGATTATGAGGATAAGGAGGATAGATAACGATTGACCTTGACATGAAGAGGTTAAGATTGTAGTGTAGAGGTTACTGTTAAAATGGTTATGATGAATGAGGTGTGTGATAGGAATGAAAGAGGAGGTAGGGAAGTGAAGCTTATGAGGATAAGGAGGATAGATAATGATTGACCCTTGACTTGAAGAGGTTAAGATTGTAGTGTAGAGGGTTACTGTTAAAACGGTTATGATGAATGAGGTGGGTGATAGGAATGAAAGAGGAGGTGGTAGGAAGTGAAGATTATGAGGATAAGGAGGATAGATAACGATTGACCCTTGACTTGAAGAGGTTAAGATTGTAGTGTAGAGGGTTACTGTTAAAATGGTTATGATGATGAATAGGAATGAGAGGAGGTGTAGGATGAGGAATGAGGAGAGGAGGTGGTAGGAAGTGAAGATTAGTGTGAGGATAAAAGGAGGATATAGGAATGAAAAGGATAGGAGTGAAGATTTGAGGATAAGGAGGATAGGTAAAGATTGTAGTGTTAAGATTGTAGGTTACTGTTAAAATGGTTATGATGAATGAGGTGTGTGATAGGAATGAAAGAGGAGGTGGTAGGAAGTGAAGATTATGAGGATAAGGAGGATAGATAACGATTGACCCTTGACTTGAAGAGGTTAAGATTGTAGTGTAGAGGGTTACTGTTAAAATGGTTATGATGAATGAGGTGTGTGATAGAAATGAAAGAGGAGGTGGTAGGAAGTGAAGATTATGAGGATAAGGAGGATAGATAACGATTGACCCTTGTGATGAAGAGGTTAAGATTGAAAGAGGTGGTAGAGGGTTACTGTTAAAATGGTTATGATGAATGAAGGTTAAGATTGTGATAGGGAATGAAAGATGGAGGTGGTAGGAAGAAAGAGGATTAGGAGGATAAGGAGGATAGATAACGATTGACCCTTGACTTGAAGAGGTTAAGATTGTAGTGTAGAGGGTTACTGTTAAAATGGTTATGATGAATGAGGTGTGTGATAGGAAGGAAAGAAGGAGGTGGTAGGAAGTGAAGATTATGAGGATAAGGAGGATAGATAACGATTGACCCTTGACTTGAAGAGGTTAAGATTGTAGTGTAGAGGGTTACTGTTAAAATGGTTATGATGAATGAGGTGTGTGATAGGAATGAAAGAGGAGGTGGTAGGAAGTGAAGATTATGAGGATAAGGAGGATAGATAACGATTGACCCTTGACTTGAAGAGGTTAAGATTGTAGTGTAGAGGGTTACTGTTAAAATGGTTATGATGAATGAGTGTGTGTAGGGAAATGAAAGAGGAGGTGGTAGGAAGGTGAAGATTATGAGGATAAGGAGGATAGATAACGATTGACCCTTGACTTGAAGAGGTTAAGATTGTAGTGTAGAGGGTTACTGTTAAAATGGTTATGATGAATGAGGTGAAGTGTGATAGAGGAATGAAAGAGGAGGGGTGGTAGGAAGTGAAGATTATGAGGATAAGGAGGATAGATAACGATTGACCCTTGACTTGAAGAGGTTAAGATTGTAGTGTAGAGGGTTACTGTTAAAATGGTTATGATGAATGAGGTGTGTGATAAGAATGAAAGAGGAGGTGGTAGGAAGTGAAGATTATGAGGATAAGGAGGATAGATAACGATTGACCCTTGACTTGAAGAGGTTAAGATTGTAGTGTAGAGGGTTACTGTTAAAATGGTTATGATGAATGAGGTGTGTGATAGGAATGAAAGAGGAGGTGGTAGGAAGTGAAGATTATGAGGATAAGGAGGATAGATAACGATTGACCCTTGACTTGAAGAGGTTAAGATTGTAGTGTAGAGGGTTACTGTTAAAATGGTTATGATGAATGAGGTGTGTGATAGGAATGAAAGAGGAGGTGGTAGGAAGTGAAGATTATGAGGATAAGGAGGATAGATAACGATTGACCCTTGACTTGAAGAGGTTAAGATTGTAGTGTAGAGGGTTACTGTTAAAATGGTTATGATGAATGAGGTGTGTGATAAGGAATGAAAGAGGAGGTGGTAGGAAGTGAAGATGAATGAGGATAAGGAGGATAGATAAGTGGAGATTGAGGATAAGGAGGATGATAAAGACCCTTTGAAAGATTGTAGTGTAGAGGGTTACTGTTAAAATGGTTATGATGAATGAGGTGTGATAGGAATGAAAGAGGAGGTGGTAGGAAGTGAAGATTATGAGGATAAGGAGGATAGATAACGATTGACCCTTGACTTGAAGAGGTTAAGATTGTAGTGTAGAGGGTTACTGTTAAAATGGTTATGATGAATGAGGTGTGTGAGGAGGAATGAAAGAGGAGGTGGTAGGAAGTGAAGATTATGAGGATAAGGAGGATAGATAACGATTGACCAATGACATGAAGAGGTTAAGATTTTAAGGGTCACTGTTGAAATGATTATGATGAATGAGGTGTGTGAGAGGAATGAAGGAGGAGGTGGTAGGAAGTGAAGATTATGAGGATAAGGAGGATAGATAACAATTCACCCTTGACTTGAAGAGGTTAAGATTGTAGTGTAGAGGGTTACTGTTAAAATGGTTATGATGAATGAGGTGTGTGATAGGAATGAAAAAGGAGGTGGTAGGAAGTGAAGATTATGAGGATGAGGATAAGGAGGATAGATAACGATTGACCCTTGACTTGAAGAGGTTAAGATTGTAGGTAGAGGGTTACTGTTAAAATGGTTATGATGAATGAGGTGTTGATAGGAAGGAAAGAGGAGGTGGAAGTGAAGATTAGGAGGATAAGGAGGATAGATAACGATTGACCCTTGACTTGAAGAGGTTAAGATTGTAGTGTAGAGGGTTACTGTTAAAATGGTTATGATGAATGAGGTGTGTGAGGAAGGAATGAAAGGAGGAGGTGGTAGGAAGTGAGATTATGAGGATAAGAAGGATAGATAATGATTGACCCTTGACTTAAAGAGGTTAAGATTGTAGTGTAGAGGGTTACTGTTAAAATGGTTATGATGAATGAGGTGTGTGATAGGAATGAAAGAGGAGGTGGTAGGAAGTGAAGATTATGAGGATAAGGAGGATAGATAACGATTGACCCTTGACTTGAAGAGGTTAAGATTGTAGTGTAGAGGGTTACTGTTAAAATGGTTATGATGAATGAGGTGTGTGAGAGGAATGAAAGAGGAGGTGGTAGGAAGTGAAGATTATGAGGATAAGGAGGATAGATAACGATTGACCCTTGACATGAAGAGGTTAAGATTGTAGTGTAGAGGGTTACTGTTAAAATGGTTATGATGAATGAGGTGTGTGATAGGAATGAAAGAGGAGGTGGTAGGAAGTGAGAATGAGGATAAGGAGGATAGATAACGATTGACCCTTGACATGAAGAGGTTAAGATTGTAGTGTAGAGGGTTACTGTTAAAATGTTTATGATGAATGAGGTGTGTAGAGGAATGAAAGAGGAGGTGGTAGGAAGTGAAGATTATGAGGATAAGGAGGATAGATAACGATTGACCCTTGACTTGAAGAGGTTAAGATTGTAGAGAGGTTACTGTTAAAATGGTTATGATGAATGAGGTGTGTGATAGGAAAAGGTGAAGGAAGTGAAGATAATGAGGATAAGGAGGATAGGTGGTAGGAGAGGGTTGTTAAAAAGATTAGGTGTGTGAGGATAAGGAGGATAGATAATAAGGAGGATTGACCCTTGACTTGAAGAGGTTAAGATTGTAGTGTAGAGGGTTACTGTTAAAATGGTTATGATGAATGAGGTGTGTGATAGGAATGAAAGAGGAGGTGGTAGGAAGTGAAGATTATGAGGATAAGGAGGATAGATAACGATTGACCCTTGACTTGAAGAGGTTAAGATTGTAGTGTAGAGGGTTACTGTTAAAATGGTTATGATGAATGAGGTGTGTGAGAGGAAGGAAAGAGGAGGTGGTAGGAAGTGAAGATTATGAGGATAAGGAGGATAGATAACGATTGACCCTTGACTTGAAGAGGTTAAGATTGTAGTGTAGAGGGTTACTGTTAAAATGGTTATGATGAATGAGGTGTGTGAGAGGAAGGAAAGAGGAGGTGGTAGGAAGTGAAGATTATGAGGATAAGGAGGATAGATAACGATTGACCCTTGACATGAAGAGGTTAAGATTGTAGTGTAGAGGGTTACTGTTAAAATGGTTATGATGAATGAGGTGTGATAGAAATGAAAGAGGAGGTGGTAGGGAAGTGAGATTATGAGGATAAGGAGGATAGATAACGATTGACCCTTGACATGAAGAGGTTAAGATTGTAGTGTAGAGGAGGTTAAACTGTTATGAAAATGGTTATGATGAATGGGGTGTGAGAGGAAGGAAAGAGGAGGTGGTACTGTTAAAATGAAGATTATGAGGATAAGGAGGATAGATAATGAGGGATTGACCCTTGACTTGAAGAGGTTAAGATTGTAGTGTAGAGGGTTACTGTTAAAATGGTTATGATGAATGAGGTGTGTGATAGGAATGAAAGAGGAGGTGGTAGGAAGTGAAGATTATGAGGATAAGGAGGATAGATAACGATTGACCCTTGACATGAAGAGGTTAAGATTGTAGTGTAGAGGGTTACTGTTAAAATGGTTATGATGAATGAGGTGTGTGATAGGAATGAAAGAGGAGGTGGTAGGAAGTGAAGATTATGAGGATAAGGAGGATAGATAACGATTGACCCTTGACTTGAAGAGGTTAAGATTGTAGTGTAGAGGGTTACTGTTAAAATGGTTATGATGAATGATGGGTGTGAGATAGGAATGAAAGAGGAGGTGGTAGGAAGTGAAGATTATGAGGATAAGGAGGATAGATAACGATTGACCCTTGACTTGAAGAGGTTAAGATTGTAGTGTAGAGGGTTACTGTTAAAATGGTTATGATGAATGAGGTGTGATAGGAAAGGAAAGAGGAGGTGGTAGGAAGTGAAGATTATGAGGATAAGGAGGATAGATAACGATTGACCCTTGACTTGAAGAGGTTAAGATTGTAGTGTAGAGGGTTACTGTTAAAATGGTTATGATGAATGAGGTGTGTGATAGGAATGAAAGAGGAGGTGGTAGGAAGTGAAGATTATGAGGATAAGGAGGATAGATAACGATTGACCCTTGACTTGAAGAGGTTAAGATTGTAGTGTAGAGGGTTACTGTTAAAAATGGTTATGATGAATGAGGTGTGTGATTGAGGAAGGAAAGAGGAGGTGGTAGGAAGTGAAGATTATGAGGATAAGGAGGATAGATAACGATTGACCCTTGACTTGAAGAGGTTAAGATTGTAGTGTAGAGGGTTACTGTTAAAAATGGTTATGATGAATGAGGGTGTGAGGAATGAAAGAGGAGGAATGAAGAAAGGAGGAGGAGGTGGTAGGAAGATTGGAGATTATGAGGATAAGGAGGATAGATAAAGATGAGGATAAGGAGGACCCTTGACTTGAAGAGGTTAAGATTGTAGTGTAGAGGGTTACTGTTAAAATGGTTATGATGAATGAGGTGTGAGAGGAAGGAAAGAGGAGGTGGTAGGAAGTGAAGATTATGAGGATAAGGAGGATAGATAACGATTGACCCTTGACTTGAAGAGGTTAAGATTGTAGTGTAGAGGGTTACTGTTAAAATGGTTATGATGAATGAGGTGTGTGAGAGGAAGGAAAGAGGAGGTGGTAGGAAGTGAAGATTATGAGGATAAGGAGGATAGATAACGATTGACCCTTGACTTGAAGAGGTTAAGATTGTAGTGTAGAGGGTTACTGTTAAAATGGTTATGATGAATGAGGTGTGTGATAGGAATGAAAGAGGAGGTGGTAGGAAGTGAAGATTATGAGGATAAGGAGGATAGATAACGATTGACCCTTGACTTGAAGAGGTTAAGATTGTAGTGTAGAGGGTTACTGTTAAAATGGTTATGATGAATGAGGTGTGTGAGATTAGGAAGGATAGATAAAGAGGAGGTGGTAGTGGAAGTGGAGATGATGAATGAGGATAGGAAGGGAGGATAGATGGAGATTTGAGGATTGACATGAAGAGGTTAAGATTGTAGTGTAGAGGGTTACTGTTAAAATGGTTATGATGAATGAGGTGTGTGAGGAGGAAGGAAAGAGGAGGTGGTAGGAAGTGAAGATTATGAGGATAAGGAGGATAGATAACGATTGACCCTTGACTTGAAGAGGTTAAGATTGTAGTGTAGAGGGTTACTGTTAAAATGGTTATGATGAATGAGGTGTGAGAGGAATGAAAGAGGAGGTGGTAGGAAGTGAAGATTATGAGGATAAGGAGGATAGATAACGATTGACCTTGACATGAAGAGGTTAAGATTGTAGTGTAGAGGTTACTGTTAAAATGGTTATGATGAATGAGGTGTGTGAGAGGAAGGAAAGAGGAGGTGGTAGGAAGTGAAGATTATGAGGATAAGGAGGATAGATAACGATTGACCCTTGACTTGAAGAGGTTAAGATTGTAGTGTAGAGGGTTACTGTTAAAATGGTTATGATGAATGAGGTGTGTGATAGGGAATGAAAGAGGAGGTGGTAGGAAGTGAAGATTATGAGGATAAGGAGGATAGATAACGATTGACCCTTGACTTGAAGAGGTTAAGATTGTAGTGTAGAGGGTTACTGTTAAAATGGTTTAAAAATGGTTATGATGAATGAGGTGTATGAGGATAGGAATGAAAGAGGAGGTGGTAGGAAGTGGAGATTATGAGGATAAGGAGGATAGATAACGATTGACCCTTGACATGAAGAGGTTAAGATTGTAGTGTAGAGGGTTACTGTTAAAATGGTTATGATGAATGAGGTGTGTGAGAGGAAGGAAAGAGGAGGTGGTAGGAAGTGAAGATTATGAGGATAAGGAGGATAGATAACGATTGACCCTTGACTTGAAGAGGTTAAGATTGTAGTGTAGAGGGTTACTGTTAAAATGGTTATGATGAATGAGGTGTGTGATAGGAATGAAAGAGGAGGTGGTAGGAAGTGGAGATTATGAGGATAAGGAGGATAGATAACGATTGACCCTTGACTTGAAGAGGTTAAGATTGTAGTGTAGAGGGTTACTGTTAAAATGGTTATGATGAATGAGGTGTGTGATAGGAATGAAAGAGGAGGTGGTAGGAAGTGAAGATTATGAGGATAAGGAGGATAGATAACGATTGACCCTTGACATGAAGAGGTTAAGATTGTAGTGTAGAGGGTTACTGTTAAAATGGTTATGATGAATGAGGTGTGTGATAGGAATGAAAGAGGGGGAGTAGGAAGTTAAGATTATGAGGATAAGGAGGATAGATAACGATTGACTCTTGACTTGAAGAGGTTAAAATTGTATTGTAGAGGGTTACTGTTAAATGGTTATAATGAATAATGTGTGTGATATGAATGAAAGAGGAGGGGGTAGGAAGTGAAAATTATGAGGATAAGGAGGATAGATAACGATTGACCCTTGACTTGAAGAGGTTAAGATTGTAGGGTCGAGAGTTACTGTTAAAATGGTTGTGATGAAATGGTTGATGAATGAAGGAGGTGGTAGGAAGTGAAGATGAGGAAGGAGGAAAGATGGAGGTGGTAGTGTAGAAGATGAATGGGGTGTGTTAGGAATGAAAGAGGAGGTAAGGAGGATGAGGATAAGGAGGATAGATGATTGACCTTGACATGAAGAGGTTAAGATTGTAGTGTAGAGGGTTACTGTTAAAATGGTTATGATGAATGAAGTGTGTGATAGGAATGAAAGAGGAGGGGGTAGGAAGTTAAGATTATGAAGATAAGGAGGATAGATAACGATTGACCTTTTGACTTGAAGAGGTTAAGATTATAGTTTAGAAGATTAGTGTTAAAATGGTTATGGTGAATGAAGTGTGTGATATGAATGAAAGAGGAGGTGGTAGGAAGTGAAGATTATGAGGATAAGGAGGATAGATAACGATTGACCCTTGACTTGAAGAGGTTAAGATTGTAGTGTAGAGGGTTACTGTTAAAATGGTTATGATGAATGAGGTGTGTGAGAGGAATGAAAGAGGAGGTGGTAGGAAGTGAAGATTAAAATGAGGATAATAGGGGGAGGATAGATAACGATTGAAGATTTGAGGATGAAGAGGTTAAGATTGTAGTGTAGAGGGTTACTGTTGAAATGGTTATGATGAATGAGGTGTGTGATAGGAATGAAAGAGGAGGTGGTAGGAAGTGAAGATTATGAGGATAAGGAGGATAGATAACGATTGACCCTTGACATGAAGAGGTTAAGATTGTAGTGTAGAGGGTTACTGTTAAAATGGTTATGATGAATGAGGTGTGTGATAGGAATGAAAGAGGAGGTGGTAGGAAGTGAAGATTATGAGGATAAGGAGGATAGATAACGATTGACCCTTGACATGAAGAGGTTAAGATTGTAGTGTAGAGGGTTACTGTTAAAATGGTTATGATGAATGGGGAGTGTGATAGGAATGAAAGAGGAGGTGATAGGAAGTGAAGATTATGAGGATAAGGA